>CAJUXJ010000042.1:0-46640 GCA_910589775.1 Avena eriantha
TCGTCTCCTTCAGGCACAAGGGGAACTAGTTCGACTTGACGCGGTCATCTCGCCCCGCTGCCTCGACGCCCGTGGTGTAGAGCTAGAGGAACTCATATGGGTTGGTCGTACTGTCGTAGCATGCTGGCATCTCTAGGCGGAACTTTTGGGGCCAGACCACGCGGTAGAGGCTCTTGGTGAAGGCGAGGCAGCCGTTGGCTTGGACCACCTTGCCGTTGGTAAGGGCCATGCGGTTCTGCTATGTCGCAGTGGTGATTTCCTTGGCAAGATGGTCCTCGCGCTCTTGTGGCGGTGCCTCGGCCACGGGAGGCGAGATGATCCGGCAAATTGTTCGCATATGGCGGAGTGGTGTCGTCTGGCTTGGCGACATCCCCGCAGCGGTGAGGCAAGAGCGAGCCCCCAGCCCCCAGGGCCCCACCCTCGGGGTGAGCCCCCGGTCCCTCGGGAGAGACGGTGGCGTGGTCAGGAGCTCGGCGCTCCAGTCCCGCCACCTCTCCTGGCACCCACTCAGTCGGTAGGTGTTCCAGTAGCTTGCACACCATGCACTTAGTGGCCTCCGGGTGAGCTGCTCGGGGCGGGCCGCGAGACGACGCGGTGCGGGAGAGTTACGTGACGCCATGTGAGGAGGGAGCGGGCTCCCACGACGGGCGATAGGAGGAGCCCCCTCGTCCTCTGTCCATGGGGCTTGCTCCAAGGCGGCGCGATGCGGAGCCATCTTCGTCTAGGCCTTTCTGGCCACGCGACGGAGGGCTCGCTCGGCACGCATCTCTTTGTCGGCCAACATGTTGTCGAAAGACTTGAAAAGCACGCCTCAGCCCCCTACATGGCGTGCCAAATTTCAGAGATTTTTTCCTTGGAGTAACTAGGGTCCAACGATCCCTTGGTTCATGAGAGTGCTGAACACGCGATTCCGAAGGAACTTAGCAACGACGATGGCGACAGAGCAAGCACATGACAGAGAGATGACACCAGGGTTTTTTACCTAGGTTCGGGACCCTCGTGAGGAGGTAAAGTCCCTACTCTTGCTTTGTTGTATTGCTCGCGCACTTTGCGAGGGTACAATGGAGGATGAAAGTCTAGGGTTTTTAGATCTCAAGGATCGATCCCTTCCAAGGTAGGACAAGGGGTCCTTATATAGGGCGGTGTCGGCCTCTTCCCCCCGGTCAATCGGTGGGAAGGGTCACCACAGTGCCACCCCCCATAGCCCCGGTCTACAGGGCTGCTTTTTGGTGGACTAGGTCTTGGACCCGGGTGCGCCTCTGCCAGTTGGTAAAGTTGCCACCCTTTTCCTAGTTGGTCTTCATCCGGAGCTGCTTGCTATCTCCTTGGCACATAAACAGCAACTGGTGCGCCTGTTGTGTTGAAATCGTCTGTCCTTCCGTTGTAAAAAGGGGGGCAGACTGAACCTTCCTTTACCAAGGCGAACAGAGGACGTGGGGTGACTCGGCCCCTTGTCGGGACTTTGCCCCGATGGGTGGCCATCGGTTGAAGTTACCGATAAGCCCCGGAATGTGCTTCAGGGCTCCTGCAGTTAGGTTCTGCATCGGCGCCTCCTGGTGGAGAGTCCCCTGGGAGGGTGTCCCATTATGAAGCGGACCCTCACGAGGACTGACCCGACCGTGCCCGTCTCCGGAGGTGCCGAAGTCTCTTGAGGGCCCATCATCTTGAGGCACTGGGGCCCACTAACCTTTGGGGTATGGCATCCCGGTTGTCAGGGCCCCGACAGCACCAGAGTTTCCAACTTGCTTGTAACTATGGCCAGTTTTCCTCTTTCTGCCTCTCCCAGCAGAATGCTCCATTAAGCAAGGTTGAAGGCATGTTTTCTCCAAATCTTCTACATACCAGGCCACACAGAACGATTAAAACATAAGTCATTTCTCACATTCCATATGACCTACATAATTGCAGCAGAAATGACATTATCAACTCTAAAGAGTTTTTTTATTTTTCCATTTATTAGCCACCACCTCAATGTTTACAGGTCTGCCATTATTAGTAATATTATTAAATCATCTACCAAGAATCCTGAGCAACATCACACCCAAAAAACAATGATTGCAGGTTTCAAGCTCATTACAGAATAGAGAAGTTAGGTCATCAACATTCTTCCTCTTCACCAGATTATCCCTAGTGAGGATTATATTATGAGCTAAGAGCCATAGAAAGAAATGAATTTTGGGGGAACTTTAATCTCCCAACTGATTGAACATGGATAGGAAACCCCCCCTTTAAAATTAATGAAAACATACGGGGATTTAACACGGATACTAACCACTAGGATCAATTTTCCACATAAGACAATCATCCTCAGCACTAAGGTGCAAAGATTGAGAAATATGCATTATTTCGTACCATTGAAATAGCATCTTTTGGCCAAAACATCTTCTAAAGGTAAACTTAAGGGTTTCACCATACCACACATCTGCAATACACGAATTTTGCTCATTTTGAATTATATACACATCCCAATACTTAGTAGCAAGACTACAAGACCCAAACCAATGATCTTCCTATAATTTAACCTTTTTACCATTTCCCACTTTGCACTGGTACCCCATATGAGCTGCTCTAGCAGCCCACATTACCCCTCTCAAAAAATGGGAGGCACCCGCCTCAGTACAATAGAAGATATTAGTATTATTAACAACATGCTTATGATCTACTATTTTCTTCCACAACTTCTCTTCATCTATATGATATCTCTTAATCTAAGAAGCTAGCAAACATCTATTCATAGTGGCTAGATCAAGGATATCAAGCGCACCATATTATTTTTTGCGACACTAGACCTCAGTTAGCTAAATGGTGCTTATGGTGTCCTTCATAATCATCCCACAAGCAATGATCCATATGGGAATTAATCATAGTTGTGGCCTACTTAGGGAATTTAATGACACTTAAAAGGTACACAGGTATACTGGCTAGGATACTTCTTACTAGCTCCAATTTAGCAGCATGGTTTAAAAGTTTACCCCTCCACCCTACAGCTTTCTTTAGAGTTTTATCTACAATAGGTTGTAGATCCTCTCTCTTCAGCTTAGCATAGTGTAGAGGAATACCCAGATACTTTAATGGGAAAACACCCAATCTACATGTCAAAGTTTGAGCAAACTCTTGTGCAATACCATCTTTTTTCCTGTTTTTGGTGCTACAACCTTAGAGACTCTTTTGCTTTGATCGATCACTCTGTTATTTCTTCCCAAAAAACTCCAGGTGGTATTGGTAAGCACTAGGGTCCGATGTTTGCTAGGTTGTTGGCTTCTTCATTGCTTTCTCTCCCTATATGCAATACTTCGCACCCATCGAATCGAGCTTCCATAACGCCATATAGATCACGATAAGCAATCATATTTTTGCTGACAGTATCGCACTTGTTCATTGCTTGCTGTGCCACAAGATTGGAATCTCTAAAGATTTTGAGGCGAGATGCACCGCAAGCTTTGGCCATTCGCATGCCATGCAACAAGGCCTCGTATTCAGCTTCATTATTGGATGCATTTGCAAAGCTCATCCAAAGTATATAGCGCATTTTGTCGCCTTATGGTGATACTAGTATGACTCCTGCTCCTGCTCCTTCCGTTCTTTTTTATCCATCAAAATACATTGTACAGGCGCTAGAAAGGTCTGGTGGATCCGCACATTGCAACTATGTCCATTCTGTGATGCAATCCGGCAGAACTTAGGAGTTAATTGCTTTGCGCTTCTCATACGTGATATCTCGAGGGGATAATTTGATTCCCCATAGAGACACACGCCTAGTTGCTTCTAGATTGTTGAGGATGCTTGACAATGGTGCTTCATTGACCACTATGATTAGATGTTCCGAAAAATAATGGCGTAGTTTTCGTGCTGTCATAAATACCCCATATGCTAGTTTTTTGTAATGTGGGTACCTTTGTTTGGATGGCGATAAGACCTCGCTCAGGGAATAGACTGGCCTCTACACACCATGGGTTTTCCCTTCTTCGGGTCGCTCCACGACCAATACCGTGCTGACCACCTGATTTTTTGGCAGCAATATAAAGCAGTAAAGGCTCCTTCTCCTTTGGAGACACGACAATAGGAGATGTCTAAAGTGTCCTTTTAAGATCTTCAAAGGCGTGTTGAGCTTCTTCCGTCCATTCAAATTTCTCTGATTTCCTCATGAGGACGTAAGAAGGCAACACTTTTTCTCCTAGCCTTGCAATGAAACGGCTCAGTATTGCTACTCGCCCCGCCAGCTGCTATATGCCACGTAGATTTGTTGGCTTCTTCATTGTTAAAATTGCTTGTATTTTCTCAGGATTAGCCTCGATTCCTCCTACTAATACCAAATAACCGAGGAGTTGCCTTGCCGGGACTCCAAAGAAACATTTCTTCAGGTTCAGTTTGATGCTAATCTTGTCAAGATTTTTGAATGTTTCTTTGAGGTCCTTGATGAGTGTGGATCCTTGTCTTGTCATAACTATAACGTCATCGATGTATACTTATACGTTTGTGCCTATTTGGCTTCCCAAATATTTCTACATCATCCGCTGATATGTCGTCCTGGCATTCTTGATGCCAAAGGGCATTGTTGTGTAATAGAATACACCATAAGGCATGATAAACACCGTTTTCTCCTGATCTTCTTCCTTCATCCTAATTTGGTGGTATCCTGAATAAGCATCCAAGAAAGAAATACGTTCGCAGTTGCATCGATTATTTGGTCGATTCACGGCAATGGGAAGTGATCTTTTGGACAATGTTTGTTTAGTGCAGTAAAGTCGATGCACATCCGAAGTTCTGTAGTGTTTTTCTTTGGAACGCATACTGGATTTGTGACCCACTCTTCTTTTGTTAGTTCTTTGATCAAGTTGGCGTCGGTAAGGCGATGGAGCTCCTTTTCAATGGCTTTACTCTTTGGTTCTATGAAGCGACGACGCGGTTGTTTCACTATCTTCGCCTTTGGATCTATATTTAATGCGTGCTCAGCGAGTTCCCTAGGAATCCTCGGCATATCAAAAGGTAGCCATGCGAAGATCTCCCAGTGCTCACAGAGGAACTCGATGAGCGTGCTTTCCTATGCGGGACCAAGATTGGAAGCCACAAATGTTGTTTTCATCGGGTCAACGGGGTGGATATGCACTTCTTTTGTGTCCTTTGCCATGTCAAAAGCCTAATCGGGATTGACACGTGCTACTTCCAGTGGTTCTGCGATTGCTGAAGTTTTGAGTTGTTCGAACTCCGTTGCCATCCCGAAAGATCCAAACATTGCGAAACCTTCATGTGGTGTCATATTATGTGCTATAGTTGGAAGGAATATATAAAACTTGGTATATTGATTATGTCATGAAACAACCTTCACAAAATGACCTACCTCATTCGAGGTTTCCTGGCTTTCGGGTCAAATGACCAATGTTATGGCTAGAATTAAGGCATAGTTTGTGATAATGTGTCCATATTATGTATACATGTGCACCATGGGATGGCGAATAGTGTTGCAGGAGGAAGTTTTCCTTTCATCGCACCAAAAAGCCATTTTCCATTTTCCGATCACAAAAAACGGGGGGTTTTCTGAAGCAACCACCCAATGGCTAATTCAAAATGCTACCACTCCATTTTTCAAAAATACAAGACCACCTTAGATGGACAATGTCTCAACAGGGGAATCTCAAACTTTTCCGTCTATCCCTGATGAAAAGGACAAATTCCTGCTGAATAGGTAGGAAGTGGGTCAGATATGAACTACAAGTACATGATCTGATGCTCATGATTTTTTACAAAAATCATTTTTAGGTTCAAAATATGCTATTTCATCAGAGATCCACTTCAACTTTAGCGAGTCCTAGCCGTGAGCTAAGAATCTTCATCCCCGCCATTCGACAAAGCTTGACGATAGTTTAAAACATGCATAAGAAATTCTAAAACGATCCAAACAATATGAAACCTTCGTGTGGTGTCATATTATGTGACATCGTTGGAAGGAAAAATATCAAACTTGGTATATTGATTGTGTCTCAAAATAATCTTCACAAAATGACCTACCTCATTTGAGGTTTCCTGGCTTTCGGGTCAAATGAGCAATGTTATGGTCAGAATTAAGGCATAGTTTGTGATAATGTGTCCATATTGTACATCCATGTGCATCATGGTATGTCGAACAATGTTGAAGGAGGAAGTTATCCTTTTCATCGCAACAAAAAAGCCATTTTTCTAGTTTCCGAGCGCAAAAAAACGGGGGGAGGGGGGGTTGTGAAGCAACCACCAAATGGCTAATTCAAAATGCTACCACTCTATTTTTCAAAAATACTAGACCACTTTACATGGACAATTTCCCAACAGGGGGATCTCAAACCTTTCCATCTATCCATGGTGAAAAAGACAAATTCCTACTGAATCGATAGGAAGTGGTTTAGATATGAACTACAAGTACATAATCTGATGCTCATGATTTTTTACAAAAAATATTTTTAGGTTCACAATATGCTCTTTCATCAGAGATCCACTTCAAGTTTAGCGAGGCCCAACCCCGAGCTAAGAATCTTTATGTCTGCCGTTTTAAACGGATAAATGAAATTATAGCTAGAATCATGGTATAGTTTGTGATAAGTTGATATAGATAGCATATTTGGATTTCTATCTTTTTTCTGATCAATTTAGACATATTATTTATCGAATTCCGATTTACGGATTTCAAGATATTAATTATTTCATATTAAATAAAAAATAAAAAATAAAATCATTATATTTTTATTTGAATTCAATAATATTTTTACTTATTCATTGTTGTTTACTTAAATAATTGTTTGCAATTTCAAAAAATACAAATATGTGACATGATTATATAAGAGTTAATAGGATTGATGTTATAGTACTCCCTCCGTCCTAGGGCATACGACGCCTAAGAAAACGGAAATTTTCCCAGGGGTTAAGGCGTAAGATCGGGGGCTCGCTGTAACTCCTGTTTTTGCCCCTGATTTTCGGTCCTGCACCCTCCTTGACTCCCGTGAAAAGTACTCTCGGCTCGCATTGGAAAACTACGACGCCTCGCACGCCTCGACTCCTACGATCGAATTCACAGCCGCCGCCTCGCAGCCTTCGCATGCCTCGACTCTTGGGATCGAATTCGTAGCCGCCGCCTCCCAATCCACCTATAGAAGATGGCGGCATGGCTGAGAGAATCCTCTTCTTCATATGCGCATCCCCTCTCCCCCCGTTTTGCAATTCCCCCATTGTTCTTCAAGTCTTCATGGCGACTAGGGCGGCGTCGGTGATGGTGTTGGCGGCGGCGTTGAAGGTGCTGGCGGCCGCGGTGATGCTGTCCGGTGCCGCCTCCACGACGGACGTCGGCTCCACTTCGTCTGGTGGCGTGGGGGCGAGGGCATGGCGGGCATCAACCTTCCCACGACAGGGCAGATCGGAGACCAGTGAGGCCGAGAGTACGTCGTCCTCGACCGTTCCCCTCCTCCGCGGAGGAATTCAAGTCGAACATCTGTTGTGGCTGATCAACATCGATATCCTCATCTGCTCAAAAAACAGAAACTTGTAAGAACTGAATCATGGTGTCTACACCTCAAAGAACTGAACGAATAGAACAAGAAGATCTACCTTCATCGCTATCCACCTCAAACAATAAATCTCCTGCAAGTTCCCTAGCCTCCCCATCAAAGTCATCAAGAACATCCCAGTCGATGGGCTCGTTCAGGTCCAGGTGCGCCATGATTTGAGGAAGAACCAGAGAAAGGACTAGAGGAAGGGGACAATGAGCACCAAAACCATGTCACCAAGCTCTTATAGGACGTCGAAACATTCGATATGGAATTCAAACCATGGCGCCAAGCCCCCATCTTCTCATCAGATCTCCATCTCCACCGTGCAAATTGGGGCTGATCCGTGGCCCAAAGGTGTGCCCAATCGATGATCATGTAATTCCTCTCCGGTTGGGCAGCAATTTTTGCCGCAGATCAACCTCTCCATAAATGGTGATCCTGTACAGGAGAGAGAAAGAGGGGGCCCGCTCGAAAAGGAGACAGCCTAGGGAGAAACCGAGGTGGTCGAGATTTTCTGCGAGAGACAGTTAAGGAGGGGAATTCGGTTGCATGTAGGGGCAGAAAAGGAAAGGTCCCGATATTTTCTCTCCTGGCTTGGGGTACATCAGTCTCCTTAATAAGCGTGCAAATTTTCATGCGCCTTATGCCCTGGGACGGAGGGAGTATTGACAACAAGGTATAAATTGCTTTGCGGAAAGAGATTCTGAAGGAACAGAGAAGTTAAGCTTGCTAGGGGTGGAGTATGAGGATGGGTAAACGACTGGGAAGTTTGACCAAGACTGTAATTTGATCAAAGATTAAGTTTAATTAATGTTAAAAATGTTCCAAATGAGAGATTAACGGGGAAAACAATTCAAACATTAAAAAAGTTAAATTTTTTTGATTTTTTTAAAAAAATATTTTTGCAACCGGCCATTACGATGGGTGATCGACTAGGAAGTTTGACCAAGACTGCAATTTGACCAAAGATTAAGTGTAATTAATGTTAAAAATGTTTCAAATGAGAGATTAACGAGTCAAACAATTCAAACATTAAAAAAAGTTGTAACAAATTGATTTTTTTAAGAAAATATTTTTGCAACCGGACATTAGGCTAGGCCGATGGCCGCTATGCCGAGGACCGCGTCGGCCTACGCCGACGACCTCCGAGCGTTCCGCCGAGAGAAGTCTTTGCCGATCAGTTACGCCGAGGACGTAGCCTACGCCGACCGGATCATAGGGGCGTCGGCGTAGCTCGCCGTTCCTGTAGTGAGTGGTTTTAATCAATCAATGAATCATAGGGGGGTTTGTTGTATGCTGAATTATTGATGGCTTTTTCATAACCTTGAGCCGATGCAGACATGCTGCAGATAAGAGAACCCTTTGATTCGGTAAACTGCATCGGCTTTTCTCGACCAACCGCGACGGCGACTACGTGGTGGTGGACGAAATAACACTAAATTACTAGTACGTTCTTGCGATTCCATGATTAGGGGTACTTGCTTGTGGGAGTTGTCTCTTGGTTGCCGACTGCCATGGTACTGCGCTTATTCATTTTCAGGCAGAGAGATGCTACTCCTTTAGTCCTTTACGGCTATGTCTACTTCGACGACGACTAGGAGCTGAGAAGGTGAGTGTGTTGACCGGACCAAAACAATGTCTGAGTCTCTGCGCTGCTCGTATACGGCTCTACTCTGACGACAATAAAGTTCAAAGCACCACACCATGGACTGTCTCTCGTAAGCTGTTTTCTATTCGTCTGCGCCACGTTGAAGAGGAATTTCTGGGCTTCTTCTTCGCCATTTCATGCTCAAACTAATTTGTTCCATATTATTCATGCTCCCTCCATCTTGAAAAGGATTTTTGGTTCCATGTTGATTTCCCTTCACCCCAGGAGCCAGGGTGACACTGGAGGCGACCCGTGCTCACCGCCAGAACCCTCCGCTGCCTGTTAATCACGTTGCCACTGTCGTCGGCCCTCACCGCGATGGCGGCGTGCCAGCCGCAGAAGGAGGCCTGGGGGTGGTGGATGCCAGAGATGGCTGCTAGAACTGCTAGGGGGGGAGATGGCCGGCGTGTTGGCGAGCAATGACCAGGGCGGCACCCCTGGTCCGGGTGGTGGCGGAGGCCCTCTCTCGGCGGCGCCATAACTGGCGGCATAGATGCAAGGCTATGTTGGGTGGTGTTGGACAAAACCCTAGATCTTCTGAGCGGGGTGTCTCCTATCCTGCCTCCCCGCTTTCTCTTTGCTACGTGGTAGAGGGTAGGATCCGATGGAGGGTCAACCCTCCTCTGCCACCACCTTTCTCGATGATGGCGTAGCCCAAGGGCTACGGGTAGGGTTTGGTGAGGCGGATCTTGCAAGTTGCCAATGGGTGGCGTGGGGGTTTCATTCATATATCTTGACTCCTTTAAATTAGATCGAACGGATGCGGGACGATCTTCTATCAAAAGATCGTGTAAGAGCAATTCAAGAGGAAATTGCGGGATTCTTATATGCAGAGGTCATAGATCTAAAAGGAGAATACTATCGGGAGATGTTGATACTAGAATAGGGATAGTAAAATACATTATATTATATATATGTATAAAACTCGTGTACGGTATGTAATATGTTCGCCACTTAATGTATAATATAATCGGAAGATGTTGTGTAATAATGATTCCTTCACTGCTGAGTGCAAAACACAAAACAAAAAGAAAATAAATAAATAATAATATACAAAATGAATTTTCTGCCTCGGCACAAAATGTGCTCAAAATCCTGCCGCGGCAGAGAAACATTGATCCCGGTTCGTAATATAAACTTACGAACCAGGACAAATAGTCCTCCCCCTCGTTCCAAACAGCGGTCACGTGGCCCCCTTTCGTCCCGATTCGTAGCACAACCAAAACTAAAGAGGTGGGACATTAGTCCCATTGTCCCGGTTGGACAACCGGGACTAAAGCTCCTTACGAACCGGGACAAGACGCCCTATTTCCACTAGTGGTTATTGCTCGCCAAGTACCACTAATGGTGTAAATGCGAGCATCAAGTACACGCACGTCCCACTCATTTTGGATAATAAGACACGCGTGCATTCTTGTAGTTTCCCGTGATGATCTTCACGTTTTCAAAGGAAAATCAATTGTAAATTTGGATAGAATTTTCACAGAAGACAGGGGATCGGGACGACGACGAATATGAAAAATAAATAAACCAAGGAAAAGAAAAACTTATCAGCAAAGAAAAGAAAGCAATGATTCATGCTACGTGTGTTCAAGGCGACCACACGATGGGAGACAGTGCGCCGGAACAAAGCCGGCTCTATGCTTAGGGCGTCTCCACCGGGGAGACCCAAACCGGCGATTCAAAGGCTCTGTTTGGATCGAACCACCAGTGCTTTTGAGTCATAGTTCGGTCTATCTGGCCAGTCGTGCCTATTTTATTCGGCCAGCCCAAAAAAGAGACGGGACAGTCCAAGAGAGAGGAGAGAGAAAAAGACCCATAGTGTGACTGCCAACTGGGCCAGTCTACTACAACAACCGGACTGGCCAGCGTTTGCGTTTGTCCGGACAGACCCATCCGTGACTCAAATTTAATGCGCGGATGGGTGGGTCCGGCCTGAGTCTGTTTGGATAGATCGTTTTGTTGGGAAGCCGCTTTTGGCCCAGCTGTCCGTGCGAACAATTAGAACGCACTCGGACGGGTTGAATCGACCCGGTGAAGATGCCCTTATATTTTCTTATGGGAAATGATACCAATCAGCTGGGTGATGACACGCGCGATCCCCCGGGTCTCGCTGTCCACGTCGCGCGGACGCACAGCACGTTGCACGGGTGGGACCAATGCCCATTCCTTCTTCCTTATCTCTTTCCTTTCTTCTCAATTGCAATCCCGTGCGTTGCTACCTGCCCCGCCTCCGCTGTTGCCGCCAGCCGGCCCACAACCACTACCGGAGCTCCTCGCGCGGTCGCCACCGGCCCACACCTACAGCTCGCGCCGCCGCCGGCTGAAGCGCCTTGCGTGGTCGCCGCCGGCCCGCGCCTATAGGTCTCGCGGCCGCGCCGGCCGGAGCGCCTCGCACGGTCGTCGACGGCCCGCGCTTGCATCTCGCGCCGCCGCGCGCCTCTCACCTCGCTCCTCTTGCCGGAGATGCCGGCCACCCGCCATGGCAGCCGCCCAAGACGTCCTGTTGATCCGCCTCCACCCCGCACCAGTCCCGCCTCCCACCGGAGATAGAGGCCACCCGCCATGGCCGCCGCTCTAGGGATCCCTGTTGCTGCCATATGCGAGCTCCGGCTGGGCGTGCGGTCGCCGCTGTCGACGACGACGGCCGTCCTCCCCACGGGTTCGCTGTATGCGACCGCCGGCATTGCTACTTTTGGCCCGGCGATGCTACTTGTGGCCGGCATCGATGCTACAAGCGGCATCGGTTTCAGCTACGTGCGGTCGGCGGCGTTGCTACCAGTGGAGCTGCGTTTTTGCTAGCGTGCTGTCGGTGGCGTTGCTACAAGTGTAGCCGGGTTTTTTCTACGTGCGGTGTCGATGGCGGTGCTATAACTTAATTATTTTTTTGCTACTTTTGCACATTTGTTTTGCTACGATCAATCTATGAGGTCTCCGGCGATGTCTTCGACGGTGTCCCTTTGCTACATTAGAAAAAACATTTTGGTACAATCGTTATGTGCTTTTGCTACAATATCGTAATTTTTTTGCTACGAGGTCTCCGGCGACGTTTTTTTTAGCGAGAGTCTCCGGCGATGTCTCTAGCGAAGTCGGTTTTGCTACATTAGAACATTTTTTTTGCTACAAGGTCGTCGGCGAGATCTCCGGCGAACTCTCCGATGAGGTCTAGTCTATTTAGTTCTTTTCTGGAACGAACCGTTTTCTGCTACATGTAGATAAAGCGGAACTATTCGTAACAAAAACGGGTATATTTTAGCAAAAGCGGAATTTGGGGTCTTTTTAGCAAACACATGTCAGCTGGGGGTGGTGGGGGATCCGGGGGAAATATCCCCGTGGACAGGTAGCACTCCCCTTTTCTTGAGGTAATTGTACATGACACCACTTGTTGGGGCATCTGTTGCACAAAACCACAACTATAATTTTTTGTTGCACAAAACACCAACATTTGTTAAATTTGTTGCACAAAACACAACATTGGTAATTAACTGTGTTAATAGCTAATTAATTAGACGGGGCCACACTTAGGAGGTAGTCAACGAATGGAAACAAAAGTTTTGTGCACCGTTAGTTATTAATATTATGTTTTGTAGCCAATTAATTAGTTTAAAGAAGAGTTGTTGGGCCATTTTTCTTTTCATAAAACCACAACAATGAGCTTTAGTTTTGCGCAACGATTAAACAGTGCACAAAACATTCTCGTTGACTACCTTCTGACAGTGGCCCCATCTAATTAATTGCTATTAACACCGTTAATTACTAATATTGTGTTTTGTGCAACGATTTTAGTAAATGTTGTGTTTTGTGCAACAAAATATCATAGTTGTGGTTTTGTGCAACAGATGCCCCAATAAATGGTGTTACGTGCGATTACCTCCCTTTTCTTATATGGTTTCCGCGCGGTGTCCCGTCTGACACGGCAAATACGTCAAGACTCAAACTAAAAACTACTAGTTCATCCGCTCCATAGTCCAACCGATGCGTTTAAGGAGCGGAGCCGCTCGTGCGGACTTGTCCTGACGACGCAGAAAGAAAGCAGAGGCCAATCAGGACCTAACTCGCGGTTAAGGGGTTTGACATCTAATCTAACAATCTTGTCTGTTCCGTGTGCCTTAAACAACCCACACACACCTCCGCATAATACTAGTACTAGTATCTTGACAGTTGAGACAGACGCCATTATCCATCCGTATTATGATATGCTATCAGTATCACTGTCAATCACAAAACTCTCTAATTAGTTTTGTGCTCACCTCCGAGGAACAACAGTGCAACGATAACCTTTCCATATCGGCTACTGTATTTGTTACTAGGGTCTAAGAAGATATTATTACAACGACTACATAAGCGTTGGGTGATGAGTACCACACACTCAACAGAAATCATGTATCTGTAGCGTGCAGCAGAACGTGGAAATGCTGTTGCACTCATGTGCGTCAAAATTACCCTGCGTCTACGTCCATGGCGCCTACCCTACTAGTAAAACGCATCTCACACACCGTCTCATAGGCTGTGATAACTTCCAAACTTGCTGTACCAAAACCAAAAGAGAAGAAAATGAAACAAGTCGACATAAACGACTATAAGTCTTGGTATGGTTCTCAGAATTTCTCCAAAGACATGATCTAGTTGAAAAAAATTCCTAACAAGTCCGGAAGAAACGACATGTCGAGAGCAAAGATTTGAATAGTCGGGATGAGAGCGACGTAATAAAATCTGGTTGAGCAAACTACTTTATATTTTAGGCTAAGCAAAAATGACAAATTGAGTGTCGTGGGTGAACATGCGCACTAAAGTGGAGTTTATATCTTTTTTATGTGATTTTGTCATTTCTGATCAGCCTAAAATAGTATTTTGTCCTGAAAATGTACGTATTGCTTGATCACATGGTTTGCTACATGCAAGTAAGTTTTCGCATTTAAAAAAAATTGAATTTAGAATTTTCGAAGTTGGGAAAAAGAAGAAACCGAGCTGCCTGGAGCCTGGGCTCTACCGGGGATATTCTCTTGGACGGGACAAGCTTTTTTCTCAGGGTTTGGAGGAGAACAGAGGACAGGCGAGGCGACTGCTCACCGATTTTGATGGAACTCGGTGACGCAGGGTTGATTTAATCAATCATAGCTTAGAGTGTACTCCCTCCGTTTCAAAATATAAGATGTTTTAGCATTGTGAATAGAGTGTATCTAGCCTCTTTTAGGGTCTAGGTTCATCTAGGTTTGAAGTGAACCTAGACTCTAAAAGGGTTCTAGATACACTCCTTTCACAAAGCTAAAACATCTTATATTTTAAAACGTAAGGAGTATTTATTTGTTTGTTTGTTTACTTTCTTGTGGTTATGTTATTGATCTAGGCTTAATCATGCATGGTGGTCCGGAATCACCAAGAACAAATGCAAACATCCTATGTACGTTACGTATTAGCTACAAGATATGTAGATAATAACACGCACCCTGAAACGAAACGAATCAAAACCCCTTTGATTTGGTAAACTGTACCGGCTTTTCCCAACTAACCAACCAACCAATGGTGGCGGCCTACTTACTTGGAGTACAAAATTAGTGTACTCTCCGCGATTCCCTTACCGTGGATACTACTTGCCGACTGGTATGCTAGCCTATTTTTTTTCTTTTCCAGAAAGACATCCTAGTACTCCACGACTATAAGTACGTACTCCCACCACTAGAAAACAGAGCTGGTCAAATGACCTAGTTCGTCATCCCATGATGCATATGTCTGCATAATATGGACACATTATCACAAACTATGTTTTGATTCTGACCATAACATTAGTCATTTAACCCGAAAGTCAGGAAACCTTGAATAAAGTAGATCATTTTCTAAAAGTTTTTCGAGACATAATTAATATACCAAATTTGATATTTTTCCTTCCAACTATGTCACATAATATGACATCACACGAAGGTTTTACATTGTTTGGATCATTTTGGAATTTTCGTATGCCTGTTTTAAACCATCGTCAAACTTTGTCGAACGGCGGGGATGAAGATCCTTAGCTCGGGGCTGGGTCTCGCTAAACTTGAAGTGGATCTCTGATGAAATAGCATATTTTGAACCTAAAAATGAATTTTGTAAAAAATCATGAGCATCAGATCATGTGCCTGTAGTTCATATTTGACCCACTTCCTACCTATTCAGCAGGAATTTATCTTTTTCACCAGGGATAGACAGAAAAGTTTGAGATCCCCCTATTGAGACATTGTCCATCTAAGGTGGTCTTGTATTTTTGAAAAACGGGGTGGTAGCATTTTGAATTAGCCATTTGCTGGTTGCTTCAGAAAACCACCCGTTTTTTGTGCTCGGAAAATGAAAAATGGTTTTTTGGTGCGATGAAAAGGAAAACTTTCTCCTACAACATTGTTCGTCATCCCATGATGCACCTGTATACATAATATGGACACATTATCACAAAATATGCCTTGATTCTAGCCATAATATTGGTCATTCGACCCGAAAGCCAGGAAACCTCGAATGAGGTAGGTCATTTTGTGAAGGTTGTTTTGTGACATAATCAATATAACAAGTTTGATATTTTTCCTTCCAACTATGTCACATAATATGACACCACATGAAGGTTTCGCAATGTTTGGTGGTCAATTCCTCTTGCTGATACCAAATATCCGAGGAGTTGCCTTGCCGGGACTCCAAAGGAACATTTCTTCGGGTTCAGTTTGATGCTAAACTTGTCGAGATTTTTGAATTTTTCTTCGAGGTCCTTGATGAGTGTGGATCTTTGTCTTGTCATAACTATAACGTCATCGATGTATACTTGTACGTTTGTACCTATTTGGCTTCCCAAACATTTCTGCATCATCCGATGATATGTTGCTCCAGCATTCTTGAGACCAAAGGGCATTGTTGTGTAACATAATACACCATAAGGCGTGATAAACACCGTTTTCTCCTGATCTTCTTCCTTCATCCTAATCTGGTGGTATCCTGAATAAGCATCCAAGAAAGAAATGCGTTCGCATCCCACGGTTGCATCGATTATTTGGTCGATTTTACAGTAATGGGAAGTGATCTTTTGGACAATGTTTGTTTAGTGCAGTAAAGTCGATGCACATCCGAAGTTCCATAGTGCATGGGTATACCCTACGGGTACTCGAGCTTGACATATACGGTCCAGATACGGCAGAAGCCCATGGCGTTGCCAGGGCCCAATACAGGATTCGGGTGATCCACAGACTCTTTGATTGCTTGTAACACAAGTTATAGTTTAAAGATAGAAAGTTCAAAGGGACGAACCCTAATCTATAACCGACTCGACCTGCTACCCGACACCTAGCCTATCTATATAAAGGCTAGGAGGGAGCGGCGAGGAGGACAATCACAACCCTAGTTTTCACCACCATTGCCAGACTGCATCTGCGCACCCCCTGTAATCTTCAATTCCTTCGTTAATTCCAAGAGCAGACAAGAAGGAGTAGGGACCTCTACGAGGCCTGAACCTGGGTAAACCTTGCGTCCTTGTGTGCTTGTTTGCTAGCCGACTGACGCCTCCAGCGCTTCCTCCTTCTCCAAAACCCAATTCTATAACAATGGGCATTGGCGAGTTAAACCCTCGTCAATTGGCACCGTCTGTGGGAATTGGCGAGTTAAACCCTCGTCAATTGGCACCGTCTGTGGGAATTGGCGAGTTAAACCCTCGTCAATTGGCACCATCTGTGGGCATTGGCGAGTTAAACCCTCGTCAATTGGTGCCGTATGTCTAATATAGCGGCTTCTTTGGCCCTATCAACCGCGATCTACAACTCTGGAATAGCGAAGGTTCGCCAGCTCCTCAGCGCTTTCGACTTCACCATCCACACGCTAGCCACTCGCCGGCTTTCGAGTCTGTGGGCGACGGGATTTCCTCGTGCACTAGATGGAGAACCAGCTCCCCGACAAACCAGATATGTCCTACCTCTAGACAATGCACTTCCATGGATCCAAGCGAAAGGACGGAGCTGGCGCAGGTGTCATACTGACATCGCCCCAAGGAGACAATATGAAATATATCCTGCGAATGAAGTTCCCAGCCTCCAATAACGAAGCCGAGTATGAGGCCTTAATCCACGGGATGCGGATGGCGAAAGCTTGTGGCGCCAAGAGGCTCATCATCTACAGCGACTCCAAACTGGCGGTCAACCAAACAATGCACGAGTGCGACGCACTGAGCGACAACATGATCGCCTATCGCGACCTCTACGACACACTCGAGGGAGACTTCGACGGCTGCGAGCTACGACACATAGGCCGCGAAAGCAACGAAGAGGCGGATACACTCGCCAACATTGGCTCCACTTGCGCCCCCATACCACTTGGGGTATTCCTCAAGCGCATCTACGAGCGCTCCATCAAGCAAAAGGCTCCAGCAAAGAAACCAAGCACATCAACGGATTCAGGGGCTACGCCACCCAACGAGCCAACGACACTTGACAACATGGAGCTTGATACCGGACTCGAAGGACCAATGGAAGTCATGATGATCGAACCATCCTGGACACAGCCGTACATCATATACGTACTCAGCAAAAGGCTGTCAGACGACCCGACTGATGCACGACACATCGCGCGACGATCCAAGGCATTTGCCCTCATCAACGGTGAATTATACAAGCGCAGCATCACAGGGGTACTCCAACGGTGCGTCTCCAACGGGGACGGCAGGGTCGTCCTCCTCGACATACATGAAGGCACCTATGGGCATCACGCTGGCAGTCGCGCCCTCGTTGCCAAAGCTCTACAAGCTAGATTCTACTGGACCATGGCCATGCGTGATGCCAAGGACATTGTCCAACGCTGCAATGCTTGCCAGCAATTCACGGATAAACCTCACGCACCTGGCGCAGAACTCAGGCCAATCCCATTGGCTTGGCCGTTCGCACAATGGGGACTCGACATGGTTGGCAAGCTCCTAAGGTCCTCGCGGGGAGGTTATGTCTACCTCTTAGTCGTGGTCGACAAGTTCACCAAGTGGATCGAGGCCATGCCGGTGACGAATCAATCAGGCGCCAGCGCTGTCAAGTTCTTCGAGTCCATTGTCTATCGTTTTGGAGTACCACATAGCATCATCACGAACAATGGGACAAACTTCACCTCTAAGGAGTTCCAGGAATTCTGTGAAAACCTGGGAATCGACATAAGCTACGCCTCGGTAGCTCACTCGCAGACCAACGGTCAAGTCAAAAAGGCCAATGGCCTCATCTACGGTGGAATCAAGAAATGACTCCTCTGACCACTCAAACAAGCCGCTGGATGCTAGCCAAACGAGCTGCAATCCGTACTTTGGAGCCTACGCACAACTCCAAACAGCGCCACGGGATACACTCCATTCTTCATGGTGCACGGTGTTGAAGAGGTGTTACCCGCAGAAGTACACTACAAAGCCCCACGGGTGGTTGCATACAGCGAGAAGGAGTCAACTCTCGCACTCGAAGACTCCGTCGACCTCCTTGACGAGGCACGCGATATAGCAGTGCAGAGATCAATGATCTATCAGCAGAGCCTCCGCAACTACCACAGCAGAAGGCTACGCCCCAGATCCTTCATCGAAGGAGACCTGGTCCTACGATTGAAGCAATAAGGGCATCTCAAGCTCGAGTCCCCTTGGGAAGGGCCTTACGTGATTACATAAGTAATCCAAGGTGGCGCCTATCGCCTGAAAGATTTCAAGAGCAGAGTCGCATACTCCAACCCCTAGAATGTCGTGCAGCTGCATCGTTTCTACCCCTAGTCGTTTTTACATTACAAATAAGGCTATTCAGCCAGGCTACTCAGCCACACATTGTACCTCATACTATTCTGCGAATAAATAAAGCTAAGTGTCCTGAAACTCTGTGTATTTTCCTATTTTCTCGCAATTTCATCACTCAGGGGCTACGCCACCCTTTACACATCCGTTCTATGAACCAGTCGCAGTATCCTGAGTAGCTGACGCATTACCAATCGAACCCTTGCTAAACACCAACCTAGTTGCAACGCACCTGACAGGTTGGCAAGGTGCTGAGATAAACACACATCAGGCTAACGAAAAGGAACTGCAAAGTACAATACACTCGAAAAATATACAAGCTAGCAAGCTCTTCACATATCAATGGGTTCTAAATACACCCAATACAATCATACAAACTTTACCACACTTATACAATTATGTGCAGGATACAAATCACGCTACTGCTGCAAGAGAAGAACGTTGGTCTGCTCCTCGAAGAAATCGACGATGTCCTCTGCTGGCCGATCAACCACATGATAATGTGGAACCATGTTCCAAGTCATTCCTTCTAGCAGAGGTGGCGGCCCAGCGACAACAGATGCAACATGTACATCTGGCATATGCAGTCACACCAGCGACAATGCAGCTTTAGCACCAGCTACTAACTGCTGTCGTACGCACTCGTGGACCGTGCTCATATCTTGAAACTTCGCAAGAAGAGCCATCAGGCTTGAAGGCACCATGTCAAGAGGAAACATTGCTTGATAAATGTGCCTGAGGCACGACTGCGCCTTCTTCAAGCATTGGAACACTCGAGAAGAATGATCCTGCAGGGTTGCTAATGCAACTCCGCGGTCGTGGTCCACCCAAAAGTACCCACTCGCATGTAGCTTCTCCTGGGTCAGGTTGTTCATCCGAATGGCCACCCGTTCCTTCTCATTCTATGGATGACGAGCGCTAACAACTACACCAAGCAAGCAGCAAAATGTAAGGACAAGGCATCGCCGTGATAGACTAAAAGAAAAGATGAGAAGGCAGAAAGCTAAGATTTAAATTGCTCATTCAACTGCGCCACTTCCTCCAAGAGATACTTCTCGCGGGCGGTGGCCTTCTCAGCGTTCGACTTTCACACATCCGCGTCGATACATTGCAAATGTATCTATAATTTTTGATGTTCCATGCTTGATTTTATCCACTTTCTTGTGTTTTGTCCACACTTTGGAGTACTTTTCATATGATTTCTTGGACTAACCTATTAACAAGAGCCACAGTGTCAGCTGCCTGTTTTCTGCTGTTTTTGGTTCCAGGAAAGTCAGAAAATGAATATTCTCAGAATTGGACGGGACAAAAGCCAAAGTGCCTATTTTTCCAGAAGTCATCAGATGCCAGAATACGAGACGGAGAAGGGCTGGGGTCCGGCCACACCACCTGGCCACACAGCCAGGCCTGGCCCACGCCAGGGGGTGGTTTGGCCGACCCCAGCACCCCCTCCACCTCTCCTTCCGCCTACAAGATGCCCTCGGGACGAAAACCCTAAATACCCGATCAAAAATCCATGAAAGAGTCTGAAGCCACCGTCATCTCCATCCCTAGATCAGGAGGGATCTGAAGCTCTTCCCGGCACCCTGCCCGAGAGGGGAATTCACCCTGGAGGCCTTCTTCATCACCATGCAAGCATCCGGTGTGATGCGTGAGTAGTTCATTCTTGGACTACGGATCCATGTAGTAGCTAGATGGCTGGTTCTCCTTCTTTGTGCTTTCATGCTTAGATCTTGTGAGCTCCGTTCATGATCAAGATCATCTATTTGTAATTCTGCATGTTGTGTTTGTGGGGATCCGATGGATATTGAGATACTATTTCAGATTGATTATTGATTCTATCATGTATTTGTTATTTGTGATCTTGCATGCTTTCCGTTGTTAGTACTATCTTGGCCAAGTAGATGCTAGCAACTCCAAGAGTTAGTATTTATGGTCGATAGTGGGTTCATGCCTTTGGTAATCTGGGGAAGTGATAGAAATCTCTAAGGTACTAGATGTGTTGTTGCTACTAGGGAGAAAACAACAATCCTTTGTTCATAGAACAATCGTATTGTTTACATTACATGCAATTCGTAAAGCAATGATCTGTTGCTTGCAACTTAATACTAGAGGGGGTTCGGATGATAACCTGAAGGTGGATTATTAGTCATAGATGCAGTTGGATGGCGGTCTATGTATAATGTTGTAATGCCCAATCAAGTTCCAAAGGAGTCAAGATGATTAGTATATTCATGTATTGCTTTCTCGATGTTTGTCAATTGCCCCGCTGTAATTTGTTCACCCTTCATGTTAACTATCTTAAGGAGAGCCACCTCTAGTGAACTATGGATCCCGATCCTTTTCTGTTACATACAATCTACAAACTGTTTACTGTTTTGTGTTACTTTCTGCAAACTATTACTTCCTTCCATTCGATACGTTTAATCCTTTGTTTTCAGCAAAACCGGTGAGATTGACAACCTCATCGCAAGTTGGGGACAGAGTTTTGTGGTTGTGTTGTGCAGGTCTCCACATTGCTACTAGCACCGGTAGTGCGCCCTGCCAAGGCTCAGCTAGCAACACCTTTGGGGTGTTTCCTTGCTCCTACTGGTTCGATTAAACCTTGGTTTCATAACTGAGGGAAACTTGCTGCTGTGCTCATCATACCTTCCTCTTGGGGTTCCCAACGGGCTCTACATCAACACTGAGCCATCACTCATTATCGTGGATGATGGGCAACTCACGCTCCAGCTACTTAATGCGGTCGCGCAGTCGCGAAAGCAACGACAGTTCCTCCACCTTTGAACGTGGCTTCGCCATGGTTTCATCGGTGGGAGGAGAGTCATGAGGATCACTCGAAGGACCACTCGACGTACCCTAGCATAATCAAGCAAGAAGCAAATAAGGAACCGAGAATACATTGATAAAAGCGTGAATGCATTCAAGCACAGCAAAGTTTCGATAGGGACTCTCCCACAAAAGCATAGTTCAGACAAAAGGCAACTACAACTATTACAGATTGGCAACTAAGGAGCAATCTTCTTCTTTGACTTGGACTTTGACTTGGGGGGCCTCATCGAATCCATGGCAGCCTCTGACGCCACAGACTTTCCGGTGGTTGCCGCTGACGCCGCAGTCTTCGCCGCCTTCTTCGCTCGTTGCAGCTCCGCGGAATATTTTGCGACTGTATTGATGAGCTACAGCCCGTACTTACGACAACCAGTAGCGAAGGGAGCAAACACTAACTGTTGGCCATCCGCGTCGACGAGCATCGCCTTAGAGATCGAGGCGGGGTCCAGCTCCATACCATGGTCTTGCAAGATCACGAGTGCCATGGTGGCACCGATAGACCGCTAGGACTTCCTAAATTCTATGGGAATACCTCCAGTGAGGGATTCCACCAGGTCATCAAGGTTATCAATCAGCCCGGCCTTGGGAGTTAAGTCCTCACAGATGTGACTGAGCACACCCTTAGCATTCCCCAATGTCTCATGGAGGGAGGCAGCATGGTCCTCGACTGTGGAAACAACGTCAGCAAGAGCATCCTCGCGACGCAAGGCTTGGGCGTCGAAGTCGAAAGATAACCAAGATGAGAAAAAACACACAAAAAAGCGGCACAAGTACCTGAGAGAGCCTTCGCAGTCGAAAAAAGTTGTTCCGCGAACAGCTTCTCCCTCTCGAGCGGAATCGCGAAGGTCTCCCTCACGCTTTCGTGATTCCTCCAGGGCGGCGATTGCTTCATCATGATTCTTCATCGCCGCAGCAAGCCCCTTCTCGAGGGATGTAACGCGATAAAGAAGTTCATTGTGCTCAACTAAAAAATACAGGGCATATCAACATTCGAGCTGACAAATTTTCATGAAGACAAAGATAAAAGTCAAAAGCTAACCTTCGACTGCATGGTGGAAATTGTCCAGCAGGGCATGTTGTCGACCCATAGCAAGGACTTGCTCCGCGAGACGTGCAACTTCCTTCACAATGAGCTATAACAAGGGAAATGAAGATTTAGTGGCAACCTAAAGTACAAATTCGACTGTCAAATAGCAAAGAGGACACTCACATGTTCCTCTAGGGACTCTAAGGATGTCTGTCGGGCAGGCGTCCCGGTAACCATCTGGTGTTCCCTAGCATGTGGGGAACTCGAAGAATTGGCACTAGAGTGGGCCGCCACTAGAGGAGAAGGAGACCGTTCAGCCACCTCCTTGGCCTTGGAGTCTACGACTCTGGGCTCTTTCACAAATTCGACGTCATCAGAAGACGTTGCCGCCACTTGACTACAAAACACGTCAAGAACCACTTCAAAAATACAACTTAAAAAAACATGACAAACTCGTGGAAATTAAGACTTACCAGTCAAATTTGTCAAAATCAAAGGTGTCATCCGATGACTCCTTCGGCATCCGCAGCTTTTTCCGGAAAGGAGGAGCCATAGTGCGCACAGGCACGGCAGGAATCGGCTCCTCTACAGCAGCAGGAGAACCCTCCGACATCGTCGGAGAAGAGGCATCAGAACCCTCGCTGTGGGAACGCTTGCGACTGCCGTGTCCGCTGGACTCAGGGGCTTCCTCCTCTTCTTTAATTGGGACGGTCGAATCCGACTCGTCCTCTTCCACCGCTTCACACGGGATAACCCCTTCATGCTGAGGAGGATAATTGGCAGCCACGCTCTAGTCCTACAATCAGAAGATACAAAATTACATATCAAGTACTTGGTGGCAATCGACAAAGTAAACTACTTCAAAATATAGTTCTACCTCAGGAGGAGGGTTAGAGGCGTCAAAAGGAGGCAAGACTGGTTCGCCTGGGAGATCCTCCTTGGCAGTATACTTGGTCACCAATCGCAACCTCCTATCTACCTCACCCGTAGAAATGCCCTTCGCAGATATGCAAGTGACATCGCTCGCACCATCCCAGTGGTACATCGGGTGGACTCTAGCCTGTAGAGGCTGAACGCGAAGGTGCAACCACGTGCGAATGAGAGCGGCGCCACCTTCTTATTTTCCTATGCGACCTTCAAGGTTGCAGACGCGCTGATACAACACCTCTATTTCCTCGGACTCGCCAGGCATCACGATGTTCTTCCAGGAACGCCTCCTCTTGCAAGCTGCCACAGAGTCGAAGGGCGCGAGTCTGTAGTGCTCTCCGTCAGCCTTCTAGTCGCGGACGTAGAACCACATGTCTCTCCACCCTTGGACAGACGCGGTGAGCTTGATGTCGAAGTAGACGGGGGACGAGTCAACGTGGATTCCGCAGCTTCCTACGTTGTAGACTACCAAACCAGACGCCTACTAACGCTTGAGCTTAAAAAGCCTCTTGAAGAGACCAAAGTGTGCCTCGATTCCGAGCCAGCACTCGCAAAGTGTGATGAAGCAAGAGATGTGGAGAATGGAATTTGGGGAAGCTGGTGCAGCTGGAGCCCATAGAAACAAAGAAGACCCCTGACGAAAGGGTGCAGGGGAAGAGAGAGACCTCAAATGGTGAACGCAAGGAACATCACTCGGAAACCCGAAGGAGGACGCGGGATTACCTCATCACCAGGCACTCGTGAATCATCTTCCGCGAACGGAAGAGCTCCATCTTGACGAAGAATGTGCAGTCAGAGGATTTGATGATGGACGTGCACCAGGCGCTATTGGTGACACGGGTACCGCCCTTCTTCTTCCCGGCGGCGGCGGCCCTGGTGCCCACGGCAGTGGCACCACCCTTCTTCTTGGCGGCAACAATGGTGGCTGCAGATCCAGCAGCGGCGCCTCCCTTCTTCTTGCCCATCTTACAATGGAGATGCGAACGGAGAAAGTAACTAGGGAAAATGCGGAGCTGGTCCAGTGCTGCGAAGAGGAAACGCGCAAGGAAGCAGAGAGCACAGCAATGGCGAAGGAGGCACAAGCAAGAAGAGAGATGAGGAAAAATTACCACAGCTGCGCTGCTACTAAACCTCCTTGCAGGTGTCATCCAACGGCCAGCAGAAACCCTACTGAACGCATGGCACACATCGTCATCGACACGTGGCGAAGCTAAACCACGAACCGTCCCCCCACTACTCCCATTACGCGCAGAAATCGAGGAGACGCAGTTAAAACAGATGATTACGCATGCTCGGTCAAATCAAAGTCAGGAAGTAGGACCCACCGCTTGTCACGTCCCATCAAAACTGCTCACGCAGGCGACTGAAGTCATCACATCATCAGTGCTGACGTCATCAATTCAAGCAGAAGAAGATTTTGACTACTTTTGTCCTTGCTCGAGTCTTCGACTCAACCAATCACTCGGGGGCTACTTCTAATAGGAGCGCTGGACGCGGACCCGAAAGAATTTTTATGCAAGTGTATGAGCATTCAAGACAAACCCATCACTCGAATCAACGATTCGATTATGAGCTACAGATTACTCCCATAGGGAGCGCCGAAAGCACATTCGACTGAAACAAGCAACCAAAGATGACAGCTGTCGCAAATGATTTTAGTCCCCACTCGAGTCTACGACTCGAATAGGCACTCAGGGGCTACTCCCATAGGGAGTGCTGGTCGCGCACCCTATGATTATTGTTCCTTGCACATTGTACTATGTGTCGATAACATCCACACTCGAATGATATGGCGACTCTGCCTCATGTTTCCCTGCAAAGAGACTGCATCTCCTAGGACACCGGAATCATCTCCGCGATGACAAAATTCGAAGGCCACGCTTATAGCGTGAAGATAAGACCTGAATAAGGCCTGACAACGCATCTGCTGCACGCTACCAGAAATATATCCGTTCCTGCAAGTCTTTGGACACCGCAGGCCAATGAAGCCTTTGCCCACTTGAAAAAGATATTAGCCACTCCACTAGTGTTGGCCTCACCACTATCAAAGGAGCCAATGTTGCTCTATATAGCCGCAACCAACCGAGTTGTAAGTGAAGTGATAGTGGTGGAGCGCGACGAGGAAGGTAAGTCGGTGCAAAGGCCAGTGTATTACTTGAGCGAGGTGTTGTCAGCCTCAAAGAAGAACTATCCACACTATCAAAAGGTGGTGTATGGCGTGTACATGGCCGCTAAGAAGCTGAAGCACTACTTTGAGGAGCATCCCATAAGGGTCATATGTGAGGCCCCCATATCCGAGATAATGAGTAATAAGGATGCGAGTGGCAGAATTGCTAAATGGGCAATTGAGCTAGCTCCGTATGCTCCGCAATATGATAGAAGAGAAGCCATCAAATCCCAAGTTGTGGCGGACTTTTCATGGACTGGGCTGAGGTGCAATACGAACCACCACTCCCTGATCCGAACTATTGGCGAATGCACTTTGACGGATCAAAAACTAAAATCGGGCTAGGTGCTGGATTTGTACTTACCTCGCCAAAGAAGGACCAGCTGAAATACGTGCTGCAGATCCATTTCGCGGCATCAAACAATGTCGCTGAGTATGAAGCGCTTGTGCACGGGCTCAAGGTGGCAAAAGAGATTGGGATAGGTGGGATCGTATGCTTTGCCGACTCGGATTTGGTGGTGCGGCAAGTGTCGGGAGTGTGGGACACCCTGGATCCAAACATGGCACTATACAGATTTCATGTGCAGAAGATATGTGGTTACTTTGAGGGATGCGAATTTCACCATGTACCCCGGGTGGAAAATGAGGCTGCTTACATGCTGTCGAAGCTCGGGTCAGCCCGACAAGCAATTCCACTGGGTGTAGCATTAGAGCACCTCAGGAAACCATCCATCAGGCCCTCCCCAGAAACTGACTCAATTTATGTCCCGGAGGACACAGAATCCGGAGCTATGCCCATGGACATTGACATGGGAAGTGGTGCGCGAAACCCGGGGACTGCCTCGGCAAACCCGGGGACTACTTCGGTAAACCCGGGGACTGCTTCGCAAGACCCGGGGACTGCTCAGCGTGATCCGGTTGAATTTATGCCGGTGGATCAGATGGAGATTTATGAGGATGTGTTCCCTGTGCGAACAATACCGGCTTGGGCACTACCTATATTTCAATTCCTGAAAGATGGAACGTTACCTGAAGAAGTGCTGTCCAGGCAAACATAGAGGAGGGCAAAGGCGTACACGATCGTCAATTCCGAACTATACAAAAGAAGTGTGACCAATGTCCTCCAGCGATGTGTTCACCCGGAAAAAGGGCTTGACTTCCTCCGAGATATACATCAGGGGGAATGCGGGCATCATGCCTCATCCCGAGCCTTGGTAGCAAAAGCTTTCCGGCACGGATTCTACTGGCCAAGTGCCTTAGAGCAAGTAGAAGATCTGGGGAGAAAATGTAATGGTTGTCAGAGGTACGCTACCAAGACACATATGCCAATGTCAGAACTCAAAACCATACCAATTACTTGGCCATTTGCCGTATGGTGCTTGGATATGGTTGGCCCGTTCAAACCAGCAAGGGGCAATATGACTCACATTCTGGTAATGGTGGACAAGTTTACGAAGTGGATTGAAGTAAAGCCTATAAGAAAATGTGATGGAGCTACGGCCATAACATTTCTCAAAGATATCATCTTGAGGTACGGCTATCCTCACAGTATCATAACTGATAATGGCACAAATTTTGCGGAAGGAGCATTTGCGTGTTTCTGCCGGGATAAGAAGATCCGGCTGGACGTAGCCTCGGTAGCCCACCCCGCATCGAACGGACAAGTGGAAAGATCCAACGGATTAGTATTATCTGGGATAAAACCCCGGCTCATTGAGCCGCTGCAAAGATCAGCGGGGTGCTGGATAGAAGAACTACCAGCGGTACTGTGGAGTTTAAGAACAACTCCGAATCGATCAACAGGCTATACGCCATTTTTTCTGGTATTACCAGCTAACATAGAGCATGATTCGCCTAGGGTCACCCAATACACAGAAGCCGAAGTGCAAGAAGCCCGGCAAAATGATGTTGATCTACTGGAAGAAGTGAGAGAACTAGCATTGTCTAGATCCGCCATATATCAGCAAAATCTCCGATGCTATCATAGCCAGAAAGTAAGCCCCCGAGTCTTTCGGGAAGGCGATCTGGTGCTCCGGTTGGTACAACGTACTGCTGGCATGCATAAATTATCCCCCCATGGGAAGGGCTATTTATCGTAAGCAAGGCATTGCACAATGATTCTTATTATCTTATAGATGCAAAGCCACAGGAAAAGAACAAGGCGGACAGGTCTAGAGAGGAATCAAAGCGACCATGGAATATAGCACTACTTCGTCCTTTCTAAACTTAGCTAAGAAGTGTATGTATCCGAGTCGTCTCATATGTCGCTATGTATGTCGGCAATGATCTTATCAATGAAATGTTGGCACCTCGAGCAGTAACTCGGGGACTTCCTTAATAATATTTGTCGTTTTTGTGCGTTAGCTGGAATAAGTTATTCTACTTAACTCGGCTAGTAATGTGTGAGCACCAAGAACCTAACTCTTCGACTTGCTGCTGTCCAACAAGAATTGGCTTCATGGAAAGCAAGAGAACAAGTTTGGAATTGCGTAGCACATGAAAAATGACTAAGGAAAAGAATTTATTCGAGCCGACGTTTTTTTTCCGGACTAACCCTGTATTTATTTTCAAGTTATTATGCAGTTTTATTTTTGAGCTAAGTCTAAAAGTTTCCCAGTATTGTTAAGACAATTTTTGAAGCTTGGATTCGTAAGTCGTAAAACCGAATCAAGGTAGACACGAACCAAGCCAAGAGATTGGACGAACAAGAAAAAGAAACTCGGGGACTACGCCCAAGTTAATCTGGCATAAGAACTTAGTAGCAAAATATCACATGTATATGGAATACAACTCCACCCGGCATACCGGGGATCTGATAAATTTTCAAGTTTTTTCGCTCAAGGAGCGGAAGGAGGAGGAAGTTCGGCATCATCTTCGCTGTCTTCAATATCTGAGGCGTCATCTTCTCCATCACCGTCCGAGCCATCTTCATCATTCTCAACTTCTTCATCCCCAGCGGCTTCCAGGAAGCTCGGCCCCTCAACCCATTCATGAATGGGAGCATATTCTATGAGGCTATGGGCGCAAGCCTGGCGCCGAGCTACCCACTCCGGGTCATTTGTCCATCTGGATCCTATGCGTAGGCGTGTCAGGAGGTTGAGATCAATTTTCTCATACCACGTGAGTATGTGGTGGAGAATGGTATCAGGTGCGGCACGCCCAGCGGACTCTCTCCAGAGGTCGAGCTGAGTCTCGGTTTCCATTAGCTTCTCAGCGAGAATTGCGGTGGTCTCCGGAGTATCTTCGCCGGGCCAGAACGTATTGAAGATGCGAACTGCAACGTCGAGGATGTCCTTGACATAATATTTGATGAGCTCCACACGAGATGACAAGCTGACCAACAGGTCCTCCATGTCATAGGGAATCTCTTCACCATCAGGAGCGGCAGGAGTACCCCTTTCTCGGCGGAAGTCGGCAACTGATGCGCTCACAATAGCAGTGCCCTCTGGAAATTTGCCTGGAAAAGAGACAAAGGAAGAAGGTAAAGAAAATACATATGAAGTAACCCGGAGAAGTAGGTCGGATAAGGGAAAGGAGCTTACGTGATATATGGCTGAGGATCCGGGTCAGCTCCCTAGTGTAGTCATCACGCCTCTTACGAAGCTGCTCAAGCTCAGCATTCGCCGACCCTAGCTGGATGTCGGACTCCTTGAGTAAATCCTGGTCGTTAGCGATCTGGAGATTGAGGCACTCATGCTCTTTTGTGTAATTCTGGCCAACCTTTTGGAGTTCGGATTGGTGCTGGGCCTTCATTTTCTCCATCTCAGCCTTGAGCCTAGCAATCTCATCGTCCTTGGTCCGGAGGAGGGCGAGCTCATCGTCTTTCTTCTTAAGCTCGGCTTGGTGTTGCCCTGCTTGTTCGAGAAAATGCAGCATCATATCAGGCACGGGCACACTATCTTCAAGCGATGCTGAAATAGTGTGTTGACCCGGCAGAGCCGAGGTATGAATGTTCACCGAGCCAAGGAGAAAAGGAAGTGGAAAGCACCGTAAGGTCGGACAAAAATGACTTGCCCTGGATCTGCTCCAGATTCTTCCGCATAATCTTGTTCTCAGCCTCCACCCCAGCTGTGGAAACCGAACGATGAGATTAGTTCGGCAGAGGAAGATGAAGAAAAACGGAGAAGCGCCAAGGAAAAAATTTACCCCTTTTCTCGTGTTCCGCGAGAAGTGCAGCTTGCTTGGCGCGTAGCATCTTGTGGGTATCCAGCATACGTTGGAATTCAGCACTCCGGCGATTGGTGGTCACCTGAAAGAAGTACAGAAACATAAATTAGCTTGGTGCATATTCAAAGTGTACAAAAATCCGGGCCAAGTGGAACTTAACCCGGCTCTAGGTGTGTGCATATTCGAAGTATACAAAAATCTGGGCCAAGTGGAACTTAACCCGGCTCTAGGTGTGTGCATATTCGAAGTGTACAAAAATCCGGGCCAAGTGGAACTTAACCCGGCTCTAGGTGTGTGCATATTCGAAGTGTACAAAAATCCGGGCCAAGTGGAACTTAACCCGGCTCTAGGTGTGTGCATATTCAAAGTGTACAAAAATCCGGGCCAAGTGGAACCTAACCCGGCTCTAGGTATGTGCATATTCGAAGTGTACAAAAATCTGGGCCAAGTGGAACTTAACCAGGCTCTAGGTGTGTGCGTATTCGAAGTGTACAAAAATCTGGGCCAAGTGGAACTTAACCCGGCTCTAGGTGTGAGCATATTCGAAGTGTACAAAAATCTAGGCCAAGTGGAACTTAACCCGGCTCTAGGTGTGTGCATATTCGAAGTGTACAAAAATCTGGGCCAAGTGGAACTCAACCCGGATCTAGGTGTGTGCATATTCAAAGTTCTCATGGAGGTACGTTAGTTTTCTAAAGAGCATCCAACCGAGTAACAAGTTACTCCCCCGGAGGCTCAGGGACTAATGGTTAGTATCTACAACATGTAAAGGGGAAGCGACGTACCTCCATCATCCGCCCCGCGAGGTTGATTGCCTTAGCGGCTGTGTTCATTTGGGCGGAAAATTCAGCGGGGCCGAACTTCTCTGGAAGATCGTCATTGTGGACGAACTCCGCCTTGTTCCAATTCATGACAAATTCAATCAAGCTCGGAGGGTACCGCTCACCGGTGGGCATATGGGGCGCCACCAAGCCCTTCGCGTGCGCTTCTTTCCTCTCAACTAAGGCAAGGGCTGGGCTGGTGTGCAAAACCTTCTGTTGTGCATCAGTTGGCTCGGTAGGGGCGTCCTTCGCTGCTGGAGCTTTCTTGCGAAGCATTGATGCGAGGGTACACTGCCGAGCCTCGACGAATGCTGACTTGGTAGCGTCCGGAGCCTTTTTACCCTTGGCTTGCTGGGAAGAAAAGTCGTCGCAGCGGATTTCCCCTTAGGAGCTGCCGGGGTAGTTCTTTCGGACGAGGCACAGGAGCTCGGCGCTGGTGCTCTTGTTGCTGGACTTGGTGCCGCTGCTGATGTTTTTGCAGCCGGAGTTGGTGCTGATGCCGAAGTTGGTATTGGTGCTGGTTTGGTTGCTGGTACTGGAGCTGGTGCTGGTGCCGAGGTAGTTTCAGTGGTTGCTAGTTGCGGCGAAGCCGAATTTGTGGATGCTGTCCGCCTCGGCTGGACCGGTCTCCCCCGCTCCAAGGTTACCCTCCTCTTGACGAGGTGGAACAGAACCCGGAGCAGCCGCAGAACCCTCTGGAATAGGGCTCAGCGGGCGTGACTCGTCGTCACGAGGGGGAGGAGGGCTAGGTCGGAGCGGTGAAGAGATGCTAGATCCACTCTAAGGGACCTCCACCGGAGCCCTGCAAAAGAGAATAATGTCAGAAGAGAAATTACAACAATGCAAGGAAGAGCAAGTTACAGAAGGAAAAATGACTTACGCATCCGAGGTTTGGGCCTCCTTGGGTTTCCGAGCCCTTCGTGCTAGGGCCTTGCCTGCTGGCTTGGAGGCAGTCTTGTCCCCATACTTCTTTCGCCTTTTAGCGGGCTGAGAAGATCCGGAGGGGGAACTTGGAGCATCCCCGCGCTTCTTCTTCGGTGCTACCGGAACAGGTTCGCCCGTAGCAAGGGGAGGGTCCTCGTGGATGTGCCCACCAGGATTAGCTGATCCCGGAAAAGCAAAAGAAAGGGGGACAGCCTCAACAGGTTCAAGCACCTCGACATCCGAGTCATCTTCATCATCGGGCCAATCTCTAATAGAAGAGAATTTACCGGTGGGTCGCTTTGTGGCGTCGTTCATCGGGAGGAACATCTCCTCGTCCGGCTCCTCCTCATCCAGAGTCTCCCGGTCCAGCGCCCACTTAAGGGTCGGATCGGTGCCGTCCTCAAGGGTCTGCTGAAGAAATTGCTGAGGAAAAGAATGAACAAAAGAGTCAAAAATGCAACAATAACCGAGATGTAATTAGTCCGGGGTAAGTTTGCAACATGAAGCTTACTGCGGGAGGAAGCCTATCGCGGCAATAATGCTCAATTCCCCAAGTCCACTTAGAGGAGAAGTCCTTGTGGGTGGTGAAGAGAGCCTTAACCCGGCGATATATCTCCGTGTTGCTCAGCTCAAAGGATGAGGCCCGGTTGGGGTCGCGGCCGAAGCTCATGTGGCACACCTTGTGGGTGCGCTTCTAGAGAGGGGAAATTCGGTTGCGCACGAACGTGATCATAGCATCCTCGTTGCACAACCCGAGCTTCTTCAGCTCCGCGAACCTCTTGTTGACCTGGTTGGCCAAGGCAGTGGGCTTCTTGGGGACAACATCCCACAACTCCGGGTTAGGTGGACCCGGAGTATAGGGAAGCAGTCGGATCAAGTCTTCAATGCCCGTATTTCGGAAATAAAAGAAAGTCCGGGCCCACCCTTTGCAGGAGTCTAGCCCGGTGACCTGGGGGAAAACGGAAAGCCTCCGGGGTGAGATGGACGCAGCTCCAAATTGAGTGAGCTTCTTGTCTTCCGGATCAAGTTGGATGTTTGAGATGACATTACAACGAAGGCCCAAAAACCGGATCCATAGCTCCTTCATGGGCCAAAGTCCGGCATAGCCTTCAATCGTAGAAGCAAAAGCGGAGAGAGAGGTAATGGCGTTGGCAGGAAGGTGGTGCGGCTGGAGTTCGTAGGTACTAAGCCAATCCTAGAAAAAGTCGCTCACCGGCAAACCGAACCCCCGTTGGAAGTGGGACAAGAACACGACGTACTCACCCGGATTGCGTTAGGGGGCCAATTCAGCGGAGGCGAGACGAGCGGCCACGTCGGTGGGGATGCGTCTGGTCCGGTAGAGCCAGTCCAGTTCATCTTGGCAGACCCAGGACCCGGCCCACGCACCACGGTCCGCCGCGGTGTCCTCCTCCATTTCTTGCTCGGCGACGACGAGCTCCTCCTCCGTCATCTGGTATTCGCGGCCCTCACTGGCGCTAGCGGTGGCAGGGGCAGAGGCCTAGATTGGCAGCGACCCGTGGTGGAGGAGGCGCGTAGCGGTGGCGAAGATGCAGAGGCACGGGGAAGCAGTGCGGTGGCGGCGCTGCTGCTTAGAGCACTAGCGGCGGCGTGGTCGCGAGGAAGACGAAGAAGAAGAGCAAGGGGCAGATGGGCGCGGAAGGGGAAAACTCCTAAGGGGTGCGCCCCTCCCCTATGTAACCACTCCCTCAAGGGGTGAGTGGGATCGCGTCCTGCGAATGAGCCACATGGTGTGGCCGTATATAGCCCACCTCGGCCAATCAGTAGGGAGCCACACGAAAGGCAACAGAGCGGAGATGATCTCATGACGTGACGCTGTGATGCGGTAAACGAGGAGGTAGGCGTGATGTGACCCGCGCATAGTGATAACTGACAATTACTGCATGGTTACTGTGCTAGCCCTTAAAATAAGAGAACATAATGATTACCCTCCACATGGGTTGGCGTACGAGAGAAGGAAACAAGACCCGGATGCAACCGTGGTAACCCGGCCAGCAAGTGAAAACTTGGAATGTGTAGAGGGAAAGTAAAACCATGAGGTCCGAATTAAAGTGGTAACCCGGCCGGCAAGTGAAAACTTGGAATGTGCGAAGGGAACGTAAATCCATATAATCCGAGGTAAAGAGGTAACTCGGCAATAACGACCGGAGCTCGAAATTGAACCTGATGTGGCCTTAGCGGCCAAGGCAGCTAAGACCGCACCAGCTTCCGAGACTAATGTTGTGGGGATACCCCTGGGTAAGGTCACGCCAGGGTATAAAGGCTGAGTTAGCCGAGGTTCGGCAAAGCCAAAGCGTATGCTGGCCAAGTCACCTCAAGGCAGGCCGAATCACGGGGTAACCCGGACCGGGGGGCGTTCGCCTAACTAGGTCTCAACCGACTTAAGCCATAAGTCGGAAATGGATGTTTAATTTGTATGCAGGAACGGGTGTGGCCGGATTAGCTATGATCCGGGTTACATCTAGCTTCTAGGAGAAGGAAGGAATCTCGCTGGTCAAAAGAAGCCCCGGTACGCACTACATGAGCGAAGCAGACAAGGGGAGGACCACCGAGGCATGTCCGACAAGGGTGACGACGCCCATGTCGGCTGACGCGGGCGCCGCAGAGGCTCACGTAGCCAAAGCATGCCTGGCGCGGGGGAAAAGCACCCCGGTCGGCTTACTACTTTGGGAGGAGGCATATTCTTAGGAATATGCCTCCACGTGTGCCCTAGGCAGAGACCGAGCTCCCTCTATAAAAGGGGGGCTAGGGTTTCAGTAGAAGGGGTTCCTCTAGGCTGATTGGGCTAGGGTTTTAGGTGTGATCTGTGGGTGAGAGTAAGAGAGCTCCTTCTTCCTCCTCTCGCCAATACAGCTCTAGGAGCACTTGTAATCTTGGAAGCAAAGAAATACAAACAACTATGTGGAGAATCACTTCACTATCCCTCCCTGGATTCCCCTAGCGTGTATTAGTCCCACCTTTAGCCTATCCATGGCATCTGCCGTGACACCACCACGACAAGGTACCTCCAGCAGTAGAATCCAGCAAATTTCTTGAAGTATAATTCAGTCCTGCATAAAAGGTTTGGATAATCATCCAAGCAGTCAATCCATGAGTGGGACAATTCTTTACCAAAGATTTCATTCTTTCCCAAGCTTGAGCAACATGTTCATTATCAGATTGTTTAAATTCCATTATTTCACTTCTCATAGATATAATCTTAGCAGGAGGATAGTATTTTCCAATGAAAGCATCTTTGCATTTAGTCCAAGAATCAATACTATTTCTAGTTAGGGACAGCAACCATTCTTTAGCTTTTCCTCTCAAATATAAAGGAAAAAATTTAAGCTTAATATCTCCATCAATATCCCTATGTTTTTGCATCTCACAAAGTTCAACAAAGTTATTAAGGTGAGCAGCAGCATCTTCAGTACCAACACCAGTAAATTGTTCTTTCATAACAAGATTGAGCAAAGCAGGTTTAATTTCAAAGAAAGTAGCTTCAGGAACATGTGGAGCAATAGGTGAACACATTAAATCATTATTGTTGGTGCTAGTGAAGTCACACAACTTAGTGTTTTCAAGAGTAGTCATTTTTTGTGTTTTTAATAAAGGAAGCAAACTAGTACAACTATTTTTTGTGTGTTTTTGATAAAGGAAACAGGCAAACAAAGCAAAAATAAACTAAGCAAAACAAAACACAACAAAGTAAAGAGATTGGTTATGAGGGACTCCCCTTGTGAAGTTGTCCTTGACTCCCCGGCAACGGCACCAAAAAATAGGCTTGATGGCTCAAAATACGATGAGGTTGTTGGGAACCCCAAGAGGAAGGTATGATGAGCACAACAGCAAGTTTTCCCTCAGTTATGAAACCAAGGTTATCGAACCAGTAGGAGCAAGGAAATAACCCCAAGGTGTTGTCTCCAACTTGGAATCCTGCACAACACAACCACAGAACTTTGCCCCAACTTACAGTGAGTTTATCAATCTCACCGATTTTGCTAAAACAAAGGATTAAACGTATTGTGTGGAAGATAGTAATTACTTGCAGAAAGTAAACAGTAAACAGTAAATAGTAGATTGTAGATTGATGGTAAAAGAATGGACCGGGGTCCATAGTTCACTAGAGGTGATTCTCCTTAAGATAGATGACATGTTGGGTGAACAAATTATAGCGGGGCAATTGATAGACACCAAGAAAGCATACATGCATATACTAATCATCTTGACTCCTGTGAGATTTGATTGGGCATTAAAACATTATACATAGACCGTAATCCAACTGCATCTATGACTAATAATCCACCTTCAGGTTATCATCTGAACCCCCTCCAGTATTAAGTTGCAAGCTGTAACTACCTCAGTGAATTACGCTCTTAGTTACATGCCTGGATGAACGAAAGTGGTTAAAATAGTACGGTGGGGCCCAGGGCCACTCACGGTAGACCTTTCGGCCGTCCTAACCACTTTCAGATCATCGGGACAAGAACGAGCGGCGTCATTGGCAGGCGAAGGGATCAACTACATACACAAATGAGTATGTATGCAAGCCACATACAACAGTCCTCAGAGCCATTCCATCTAAAAGAAATAGAAATATCGCAACGCCATACGGCAAGATTCAAATATCCTAGATAGAGATAATAATATAGGATAGCTCCTCATACAACAAACATCAGAGTATCAGGCGGAAGCGGAAAACAAGATCCGAGTACGGATAAGAAGCAAATCGGCATAAGATGCCACATAAATAAACACATCCCGCCCATAGATCTCACGGATCCCCGTTCCCGGAATCTCTACACCGAATGGTCGTTGCCAACATCATCTGTCTCCTCCACCCAGTATCCATCTTGCGAATACACCTGTTCATCTGAATCAAACAATTTATCGTGTGAGACCCTAGGGGTACTCAGCAAGTCTTTATGCCGCTAAAGGGGACACAACCTGGGGTGGGGCAATTGCAGCAAAAGATAATACCTAACAATTCTATAGATACTCGCTAACCATCTGCCCAACCAATGATAGACGCATGTCCATGAATTAAGAACAACAGTTATAACAGTATAATTAACAGATCCATCCTCCTCCTCGCTTACCAACGAGGAAGCGGACGAACAACCCCCATCATCCGTTGGCAGTTTTATTAACCATTCCATGAGTATTGCACTATTTACTAGTCAAGTACTTAGTCAATTTAAAAGCGGTACTTTAGTTATACCTGTCTATGATCGAGAAACTGTGCTCCAAGTCGTCCATAACCGCGGACACGGCTTTCAGAAAGATTTACCCTGCAGGGGTGCACGAATAGCAACACACACTCGATCAACCTCGGAAAAACCAAATCAAAACCCAACGAGGCATTCACGACAAAGCAATCACAGGATTCAGAAATATTTCAGGGGGCCACCCCATTAAGCTACCCGCAACGAAGTTGGCTGGCTCCGAGATGGACCCAAGGTTTGTGTGGACGGCGGTAAACGACTGGGAACCTGAAAATGTGACTGGGCTTGTCGATACAGCGAAAACGTGTCACGATCCAAAACAGTACAGGTGCTCCTCGCACAATCTTAAATAAAACAGTAACATGGCATAAGTACAGGATAGTAATAAAGCCCCAAACTAATCGTGGCCCCAAGAAATAAGAATGAATCAAGCTATGGCTCAGGGGGGTCCATAAGGCCTCCCGGATGTGGATAGTGCGAATAGTCAAGGAACAGCAATCAAGTACTCGGGGTCCTACGGGACACAAGTGAGCATGAAAACCAAATAGCAGATATTGCTCACTGGTTCCTCTTTCATTAGTTATCCCATTACTACTCAGGTTATGTTGTTTAGGTACCTCATTATCCATCAGACACTCACATACCCTACACATGCTTTTCTACGACTCGCATGGCTCAAACAACTCCTATAGTAATGGCTCATGGGATGGAGGAACAAGCTTCGGTGGGGTTTAAAAGTACAGGCTATGCAGTACTTGGGATTCAATTTAATGCAATCGCGACTCAATGATGCAAGAATAAGATAGAGGCAATAGGTACTATATGTATGCAAGCATGTGGTAGTGCTTGCCTGGCAGTTCAGTTGAAGCGAGAGATGGATCTGGGTAGTACTCCTGTGATTCCTGGTAATTCTCCTGCCGGGCGTCTATTCGAAGAAGAACCAAACAAACAAGAGCCAACATAAATAAAGTGCACAAGCATATGAATTAAAGTGCGACAAACAAACAAGCATGCCATGATGAATGATACACAATTTACATGGCCTTAAAGTAGCATGGCAAAGGTCAGGTGTGGATACAAGAAATAAAGCATTTTATTATTTATTTGGTCCAATTTTATTGTCATAAACAGTTCAGGTTTTTAATAATGACATGATGCATGCTTCCATTCAGAACAAGGACTGCATAGATAGAACGGGCTCGTCGCGCTGATCGATTTAGACATATTATTTGTCAAATTTGGAGTTGTAGAATTAAAGTTATTAATTAATTAAGGAAAAGGGTATTTTATTGTTATTTTAATCATCTCGAAATTTTAAAGTGTTCAAACATTATTTTGAATGGCATATTTGAATTCCTCACATTTTTCTGATTCCAAAACATATATTATTTGTATTATTTGGATTTGTATTTTAAAAATTATTTAAATCTGATTTGAATTTGAATTTAAATCAATTTTGAAAAAGGTTTAAATAAAACAGACAACAGGGCAAACTTTTGTCACCCAGCTCGACTTAGCCAAAGTCACTGACGGGTGGGCCAACGGACTGGGCCACGCGATCAGGAAAAACCTTTTCTCACCGGGCTCTGGCTAGCCCAAGCGGTTGACAAGCGGGACCAGCGGCTACGGCCCACGTGACAGTGGTGGGGAATTGCAGAGACTGACAGGTGGGTCAAGCTGGACCGCGGGTTAAGAGTGATGAAAAGACGGGGGCCTATTTGAAGAAAGAGCACAGCGGCTAGCAAGTGGGGTAGCCTGGACCGCGGGTTTAGGAAATAAAAAGGTTGGGGGTTTTCTAAAAGACGGCCATGGCCCCACTGTTCATCTATTTCCTCTGAACTTTCTGACAGAAAAGCAGCGCGCGGCGACAGAGCGGTATGACGGGGGCTCAATCCCGCGACGCGGGCGCGTGCGCAGAGAAGCGATACCAGTGCGGTAGGGCGGGGTGGTTGTTAGGGAGTAGCTACGCGACCAGTTGAGACACTACGCGGCGCGAGAGCGTGCAGACGACGGCGAGCGGCGGCGCACTGAGGGCGTTCGGCGCAACGCCTGGCGTGGCTAGGGCTTTACGGCGGAGCGGATGTTGTCTAGGATGTGGAGGGGCTTACCGCGGGGAGGTTTCCGGTGTCAGATCGGGGCGAGGCGCGGTGGATCGTCGACGAGGCTGGCGAGCCGGGAATCTAGGGTTTCCGCAGGGCGTCGACGTACTGGCGCTGCTGGCGCTCCTCCTCCACAATGACGCATCCAGGGCGAAGCAGGGGAATGTTCTCGTTCTTCTTGACCACCTCCACGTCGTGCTGGCCGGCTGGAACGAGGGGACGGCGCGGTGCTGGCGGCGACCGGCGGCAGGTGCTGGCGACGGTGAAGAAGAAGGGGAAGGAGAGGGCAAGCTCGGGGCGGATCTGGGCGAGCCAGGAGACGTGTGGGAGGAGGAAAAAGTGAGGAAGAGGGAAGAGGGGCGTGTAGGCGCGGGATAGATGGAAAAGTGGCTTCGGCCCTTTTTCCCTACTCCTCGATTACGTGGTCGAGCTGGGGCTCGACCTGGGTAGCCAGGGCAGGGCAGTGAGAGGGGCTGCAGGTGGGGACGGCATGGAGTAGCAGCTGGGGCCAGCATGGCAGGTAGAAAGAAAGAGAGAGCAGAGGAGGGCTCGGGTGAGCTAGGGTGTAGCTAGGGCATGGGCTAGGGTTTGGGGTGGTTAGATGGGTAGATGGGGTGTGGGCCAGGGAGAGAGAGAGGGCCAGGTGGGGCTAGCATGATAGAGAGAGAGGGAGGTGAGAGAGGTGTGGTAGGGTTAGGGTTTAAGTAGAAACTAGGGTTAGAGGAAAAATTAGAGAGAGAGAAAAAAATAGGTTAGGTTTTGATTAGGGTTTTAGGTTTTTGAAATTGTTTTAAGAGATCATACCAAGAGGAAAGTGTGGCTTGATCTAGCATAAGCTAAGGTGAAGGAGAAACCAAGAAAAAGAGAGAGAAATGAGATATGTAGAATGTGCCTCATTTGATCATGCATGAAGAAATTAAAATGGGATTGAGGAGAATATGGGGATGGTGGAGAGAGGGATGGAGATGATCCACAAAGAAAAGACCCAATAAACCAAGAGGACTCAAATGGGATAAGGTGGTGGTACTCTTGCATGGCCCATGCAAAAATAATAAAGGCCATGATTTATGTTGTGGAAACAATAATAATAATATGGCATTATTCTTATGCATTACAAGAAGTGGAGTAAAGGCCAAGCAAAAAGAAGTTGGGATTAGATCCACCCCATCCACATGAGCTAGAATAAAATCAAAAGAAAAAGAATTACAAGCTCATGGATAATAGGATGGTGGAATTATACGGTGGTGAAAGAAAGGTGATGGAGTGGAATAAAAGATATGCCCCCAACTCAACTTGGGCATTAAACAATATATCAATAACCAAATACAATATCAAGAGGGAAATACAATTAATAATGCATATGAGAGAAGAACCAAAGAAACAGGGTTTTATATGATGCTCAAATGCAAGGTGGCATGATGATATGAGCATGATATATTTATGATGCAACAATTATATATAGGAAGTAGCCAATATCTTACTAGACCAAGTAGCATTACAATTGTTAGACAATTGGGATGCTACAACTCTCCCCCACTAAATAGGAATCTCGCCCTGAGATTCTAGGAAGAAGAAGACTCAAAGAGGGTAGGATACTTGGCACGGAGCTCATCTTCACATTCCCAAGTGGCTTCATCAACGGAATGGTGCAACCACTGCACCTTGCAGAACTTGATGGACTTGTTGCGAGTCCTTCTTTCTGCGACTTCAAGAATTTTTATGGGGTGTTCTTGATAAGACAGATCTTCTTGGAGATTGATGAGTTCATGGTCCACGGTCCTACCGGGATCCTTGAAGCACTTCTTGAGTTGAGAGATGTGGAAAACATCATGGACTTTGAGTTGTTCAGGGAGCTCAAGGGCATAAGCAACTTCTCCTCTTCTTCCACGAATTTTGAAAGGACCGATGTATCTAGGAGCCAGCTTTCCTTTGATACCAAAGCGGTGCGTGCCTCTCATGGGAGTGACACGAAGGTAAACGAGATCACCAGGGACATACTCCATGTCCGTGTGCTTTCTCTCATAATTGCTTTTCTGGCGACTTTGAGCAATCTTCAGGTTTTCAAGAATGATGTGAACTTTTTCCTCCGCTTGAGTTACAATGTCGGGGCCAAACAATATTCTTTCACCTGCGCCCGACCAACCAATCGGAGTTCTGCATTTGCGACCATAGAGAGCCTCAAATGGTGCCATCTTTAGACTTTTCTGGAAAACTGTTGTTGTAAGAGAATTCAGCATAAGGAAGACATTCTTCCCACTTCATGCCGAAAGAGATAACGCAAGCACGGAGCATCTCTTCTAGAATCTGATTGATCCTTTCAACTTGTCCTTGCGACTGAGGGTGGTAAGCTGTGCTAAATTTAATTTTGTTCCCAAAGCATTTTGGAAACTTCCCCAGAACTTGGAAGTGAAGATGCTTCCACGGTCTGAACTGATCTCAAGAGGAAACTCCATACAAGAGAGACAATTCTGTTGATATAGAGCTCAGCCAACTGAATTGCAGAAATTGTTTCCTTGACTAGAAACAAGTGAGCTACTTTGGAAAGCCTGTCGATGACAACAAAGATTGCATTGTTGCCCTTTCTGCGACCTTGGAAAACCAGTGATGAAGTCCATCTCTTACTTTCTCCCATTTCCATTCGGAGGCTTCAATGGCTGTAGAAGACCGGAAGGTTTCTGGTGGACAGCTTTAACTCTGCGACAGAATCACACTCCGAGACATACTTGGCACAATATCGTTTTCAAACAGGCCACCAATATTGTGTTTTCAAGTCCATGTACATCTTAGTGCTGCCAGGGTGGATAGAAAGAACAGAATCATGCGCCTCCTTGAGAATTTGCTCTCTTAAACCCGGGTAGTTCGGAACAAACCTCCGGTGTCGAAGAAAGAGTGCCTTGGTCGTCGACGTGGAAAGACTCATACTTCGGAAGCTGAATGTTGGAGATGATCTTTTTGTGTAAGGATCACCAAGTTGAAATAGAGCAAACTTGTTCTTCAAGAGAGGTGTTTGCTAGGAGGGTTCAGAAGATAGCCTTGATCCAGAATTTTCACGGTTGAGCTTGCGGAATTCTCGCACAAGAGAGGTTGTTGTTCTTCCACCATGAGGTTGTTGACATAAGCTTTTCGGCTGAGAGCATCGGCCATGACATTGGCTTTGCCCGGAGTGTAGTTGATGGTCAAATCGAAATCATTGATTGTTTCAATCCTCCTCTGACGAAGGTTGAGATCAGGCTGTGTGAATATATACTTCAGACTCTTGTGATCAGAAAAGATCTCACAACGGTTGCCAAGCAAGTAATGCCTCCATACTTTCAAAGCAAAGACAACTGCTGCGAGTTCGAGGTCATGTGTAGGATAGTTGATCTCATGCGTCTTCAACTGTCGAGAGGCATAAGCAACAACTTGTTTTTCTTGCATAAGGACCGCACCCAATCCTTGCAATGAGGCATCACAGAATATTGGAAAGGCTTTGATGTATCTGGAGGAACTAAGACTGGTGTGGAAGTGAGCTTCTCTTTGAGTGTTTCAAAGCTTGCTTGACATGCAGGAGTCCAAAGGTTTCTTGCCTTTCTTGAGGAGATCGGTAAGAGGCTTCGCAATCTTGAGAAGTTTTGAACGAAGCGACGGCAGTAACTGGCCAAACCAAGGAAACTCCGGACTTCTTTGACATTTATGGGTGGAAGCCAGTCCATAATTGTCTTAATAGTTTCTAGGTTGACGGCAATGCCCTTGGCAGAGATGACGTGACCAAGGTATGTGACTTGAGGCAGCCAGAATTCACACTTGGAGAACTTTGCATACAGGCGGTTCTCACGAAGCTTGTTTAGGACACACCGAAGGGTGTTCTTCATGTTCTTCCTTAGACTTAGAATAGACTAGAATGTCATCCAGATAGACCACAATGAACTTATCAAGATACTCCATGAAAACCGAGTTCATAAGCCTCGAGAAGGTGGCAGGTGCATTGGTGAGGCCGAAAGACATGACCGTGTACTCATACAGGCCATAGCGGGTGGTGAAAGCTGTTTTAGGAACATCTTCCTTGCGAATCTTGATTTGATGATAACCACTTCTCAAATCAAGCTTAGAGAATACCACAGCTCCAGCTAGCTAGTCGAAGAGATCATTAATCCGCGGAAGGGATATTTATTCTTGATTGTTTTAGCATTGAGTGCCCGATAGTCAACACAAAGTCTATCAGTCGTGTCTCGCTTCTTCACAAAGATGGTTGGACTACCCCAAGAAGAAGTACTGTGCTGAATGAAACCCAACTTCTCTTGTTCATCCAACTGACGTTTGAGTTCAGCCAACTCAGCAGGACACATTTTATAAGGCCGCTTGGAAATAGGAGCGGTACCAGGTTCAAGTTCAATGACAAACTCAACCTCACGATCCGGAGGCATACCTGGCAACTCTTCAGGAAAAACATCTGGAAACTCACAGACTACAGGAACACTCTGAATACCTTCCATAGCATCATCATTCAGAGCCGCCAAAGAATAAAGCCAAATTGCAGGAGTCAGACTTGGAGAATAGACTATATGGCCTTCAGGAATTTTCAGAGAAACCGAACGTTCAGCACAATCAATCACAGCTGCATTTGCTGTCAACCAATCCATGCCCAAGATAACATCAATATCAGAATTGCCCAGAATAATTAAGGAAGCCGGAAATGAAGATCCACCAATCTCAATTTGATTGTCACGGCTGATTTTAGAAGCCCTCATGTTTGAACCAGGAGATTGCACCATAAGGCGAGTTGGTAAAGCATCAGAAGGTAACCCATTACTCTCCACAAACTTGTATGACACGAAAGAATGTGAAGCACCAGAATCAAATAAAACTCGTGCAAGAACTGAGTTAACAGGAAGCATACCCATGACAACTCCAGGTGCATGCTCAGCTTGAGCAACGTTGACACAGTTGGCACGAGCAACCGTAGATCCAGGCTTAGTGTTGATGTTGAGAGCCAGAGGTGGAGGTGCACGAATCATGGGAGCACTTGCCGCAGGTCTTGGAGGTGGTGGTGGAAGAGCTTTGTTGTTCATTGGACAATTCCAGTGCTGATGCCCAGTGTTTCCACAAGTATAGCAAGCACCAGGTGGACGTGGAGCAACGTAGCCAGGGACTCCGCCAGGCGCTCCAGGGTAGTTGTGGTTGTAGCCCCTGGGAGCCGCAGTGAAGGAGTTTGGTGGCCTTGGTGCGTAGCTTGACGGTCTTGGTGGAGCAGGGAGCGACGGTGGGGTGTTAGGAACCCAGACACGACGCTTAGAAGGAGCTGTCATAGCAGAAGAGCTTGTTGTATCACGGCTGTGTTTCTTTGACTCCTCAAACACTTGCCTACTTGCTTCTTCCTGCAGAGCTGTGTGTTGGAGTTCCAGAAAAGATGCCGGCCTTGCATGAGTGATAGCATATTTGATGGAAGCATTGAGGCCTTGCCGAAACCTCTTTTGCTTCTTATTGTCATCAAAGATCTCATTGCCACCATAACGAGAAAGGTTCATGAAGTTTCTGATGTAGGTGTTGACATTGTCAGTGCCCTGCTTGAGGTTGAGAAACACTTCCTTCATCCTTTCCATGACAATTTCTGACAGATATTGCTCTTTGAAAGAAGCAGTGAACCGCTCCCAAGTAGACTGAAAACCAGAAAGATCTGCCTTGAGGTAATTTTCCCACCAGAGAGCTGCATCTCCCTTCAGAAGGTGAGTATCACATTTGACCCATTCTTGCTCGGGAACATCCGTAGTCATCAGCAACCTTGACACTTCACGAAGCCAATCTTCTGCATCAAGTGGCTGATCAGACACCTCAAATTGGCGTGGGTTGAACTTGAGAAAACTCTTGATGTCTCCTCGCTTGGGAGGTGGAGGTAGCGGAACAAACTCATTCCTCCTGACACTTTCCTCGAAGCGCTGCTGGTTCTGCTGCATAGTGCCCAAAGCATTTGCAATACTTGCCAAAGCAGCCCAAGTTCAGGTGGTATGTCCTCCTCAGAACGGCGTGGTGGTGCCATCCTGTGATTGATATAAACACAAGTCAGTACTATAATGGAGAATGATAATGATCCAAAATAGTACCATATTGGAATTAATCAAGATTGAAGGATGCAATTCATTGAGATGATATTAAAATATCAACAAAGTTCAAGGCAACTAGAAGATACTAAGCATAACGCACACGACTGAACAAGGAGTGTGATACACAACTAACAAAGAAAAATTTTCCGCAAATTTCGGCATTAAAATACCACTATATGCGCAAAACCACTTTACGAATCAAGATTAGTACTCTACTAGTTCAATATACAAAAGCAAATGATAAAAGTAGTGGTATGGTCGCGACTCCATCCCGCACTCAAATCATTACTCCGCACATGAATAAGTAAACACATATCCCAACACCTTCTTCTTAAGATGAACCTGAAGATTGGTAACTACGAAAAAGAACACCCCAACAAGATAACGTCGGATAACAAAGAGTAAGACAGATCACATCGGTATAAACGAATCAGATAGATCGCATCGGTTTATAAAGGCCTGTCGGTATGGAATGTACCAACAGTTGATAACAAAAGGAATATAGTGATAACATTTGGATGCAACAGATAGACAAGGAATTCACACGCACACACACACACACAACCTATGGTACTACGGAACCCAGAGAACACGTGAATCCTAGTTTGAATTTAGAAGAGGATTGAAAACGTTACACTTCCTTACCAGAAAAGGGTGGGTGGGTGGGTAAGCAGAAAAATGGAAGCAGTCCTACTCTCACGTTTTGTTTTTCCCTAGTAATAACATACTACCAAAATATTTGCTAGACCGACAACGACCATTTTGGCTGAGACCCTGAAGGGCGGGAAGGCTCTGATACCAATTGTAACTACCTCGGTGAATTACGCTCTTAGTTATATGCCTGGATGAACGAAAGTGGTTAAAATAGTACGGTGGAGCCCAGGGCCACTCACGGTAGACCTTTCGGCCGTCCTAACCACTTTCAGATCATCGGGACAAGAACGAGCAGCGTAATCGGCAGGCGAAGGGATCAACAACATACACAAATGAGTATGTATGCAAGCCACATACAACAGTCCTCAGAGCCATTCCATCTAAAAGAAATAGAAATATCGCAACGTCATATGGCAAGATTCAAATATCCTAGATAGAGATAATAATTAGGATAGCTCCTCATACAACAAACATCAGAGTATCAGGCGGGAAGCGGAAAACAAGATCCGAGTACGGATAAGAAGCAAATCGGCATAAGATGCCACATAATAAACACATCCCGCCCACAGATCTCACGGATCCCCGTTCCCGGAATCTCTACACCGAATGGTCGTTGCCAACATCATCTGTCTCCTCCACCCAGTATCCATCTTGCGAATACACCTGTTCATCTGAATCAAAAATTTATCGTGTGAGATCCTAGGGGTACTCAGCAAGTCTTTATGCCGCTAAAGGGACACAACCTGGGGTGGGGCAATTGCAGCAAAAAATAATACCTAACAATTCTATAGATACTCGCTAACCATCCGCCCC
>CAJUXJ010000042.1:47640-85339 GCA_910589775.1 Avena eriantha
AACCAAACAATGCACGAGTGCGACGCACTGAGCGACAACATGATCTCCTATCGCGACCTCTACGACACACTCGAGGGAGACTTCGACGGCTGCGAGCTACGACACATAGGCCCGCGAAAGCACGAAGAGGCGGATACACTCGCCAACATTGGCTCCACTTGCGCCCCCATACCACTTGGGGTATTCCTCAAGCGCATCTACGAGCGCTCCATCAAGCAAAAGGCTCCAGCAAAGAAACCAAGCACATCAACGGATTCAGGGGCTACGCCACCCAACGAGCCAACGACACTTGACAACATGGAGCTTGATACCGGACTCGAAGGACCAATGGAAGTCATGATGATCGAACCATCCATCCTGGACACAGCCGTACATCATATACGTACTCAGCAAAAGGCTGTCAGACGACCCGACTGATGCACGACACATCGCGCGACGATCCAAGGCATTTGCCCTCATCAACGGTGAATTATACAGCGCAGCATCACAGGGGTACTCCAACGGTGCGTCTCCAACGGGGACGGCAGGGTCGTCCTCCTCCTCGACATACATGAAGGCACCTATGGGCATCACGCTGGCAGTCGCGCCCTCGTTGCCAAAGCTCTACAAGCTAGATTCTACTGGACCATGGCCATGCGTGATGCCAAGGACATTGTCCAACGCTGCAATGCTTGCCAGCAATTCACGGATAAACCTCACGCACCTGGCGCAGAACTCAGGCCAATCCCATTGGCTTGGCCGTTCGCACAATGGGGACTCGACATGGTGGCAAGCTCCTAAGGTCCTCGCGGGGAGGTTATGTCTACCTCTTAGTCGTGGTCGACAAGTTCACCAAGTGGATCGAGGCCATGCCGGTGACGAATCAATCAGGCGCCAGCGCTGTCAAGTTCTTCGAGTCCATTGTCTATCGTTTTGGAGTACCACATAGCATCATCACGAACAATGGGACAAACTTCACCTCTAAGGAGTTCCAGGAATTCTGTGAAAACCTGGGAATCGACATAAGCTACGCCTCGGTAGCTCACTCGCAGACCAACGGTCAAGTCAAAAAGGCCAATGGCCTCATCTACGGTGGAATCAAGAAATGACTCCTCTGACCACTCAAACAAGCCGCTGGATGCTAGCCAAACGAGCTGCAATCCGTACTTTGGAGCCTACGCACAACTCCAAACAGCGCCACGGGATACACTCCATTCTTCATGGTGCACGGTGTTGAAGAGGTGTTACCCGCAGAAGTACACTACAAAGCCCCACGGGTGGTTGCATACAGCGAGAAGGAGTCAACTCTCGCACTCGAAGACTCCGTCGACCTCCTTGACGAGGCACGCGATATAGCAGTGCAGAGATCAATGATCTATCAGCAGAGCCTCCGCAACTACCACAGCAGAAGGCTACGCCCCAGATCCTTCATCGAAGGAGACCTGGTCCTACGATTGAAGCAATAAGGGCATCTCAAGCTCGAGTCCCCTTGGGAAGGGCCTTACGTGATTACATAAGTAATCCAAGGTGGCGCCTATCGCCTGAAAGATTTCAAGAGCAGAGTCGCATACTCCAACCCCTAGAATGTCGTGCAGCTGCATCGTTTCTACCCCTAGTCGTTTTTACATTACAAATAAGGCTATTCAGCCAGGCTACTCAGCCACACATTGTACCTCATACTATTCTGCGAATAAATAAAGCTAAGTGTCCTGAAACTCTGTGTATTTTCCTATTTTCTCGCAATTTCATCACTCAGGGGCTACGCCACCCTTTACACATCCGTTCTATGAACCAGTCGCAGTATCCTGAGTAGCTGACGCATTACCAATCGAACCCTTGCTAAACACCAACCTAGTTGCAACGCACCTGACAGGTTGGCAAGGTGCTGAGATAAACACACATCAGGCTAACGAAAAGGAACTGCAGAGTACAATACACTCGAAAAAATATACAAGCTAGCAAGCTCTTCACATATCAATGGGTTCTAAATACACCCAATACAATCATACAAACTTTACCACACTTATACAATTATGTGCAGGATACAAATCACGCTACTGCTACAAGAGAAGAACGTTGGTCTGCTCCTCGAAGAAGAATCGACGATGTCCTCTGCTGGCCGATCAACCACATGATAATGTGGAACCATGTTCCAAGGTCATTCCTTCTAGCTGAGGTGGCGGCCCCCAGCGACAACAGATCAACATGTACATCTGGCATATGCAGTCGCACCAGCGACAATGCAGCTTTAGCACCAGCTACTAACTGCTGTCGTACGCACTCGTGGAACGTGCTCATATCTTGAAACTTCGCAAGAAGAGCCATCAGGCTTGAAGGCACCATGTCAAGAGGAAACATTGCTTGATAAATGTGCCTGAGGCACGACTGCGCCTTCTTCAAGCATTGGAACACTCGAGAAGAATGATCCTGCAGGGTTGCTAATGCAACTGCGCGGTCGTGGTCCACCCAAAAGTACCCACTCGCATGTAGCTTCTCCTGGGTCAGGTTGTTCATCCGAATGGCCACCCGTTCCTTCTCATTCTATGGATGACGAGCGCTAACAACTACACCAAGCAAGCAGCAAAATGTAAGGACAAGGCATCGCCGTGATAGACTAAAGAAAAGATGAGAAGGCAGAAAGCTAAGATTTAAATTTCTCATTCAACTGCGCCACTTCCTCCAAGAGATACTTCTCGCGGGCGGTGGCCTTCTCAGCGTTCGACTTTCACACATCCGCGTCGATACATTGCAAATGTATCTATATTTTTGATGTTCCATGCTTGATTTATCCACTTTCTTGTGTTTTGTCCACACTTTGGAGGTACTTTTCATATGATTCTTGGACTAACCTATTAACAAGAGCCACAGTGTCGGCTGCCTGTTTTCTGCTGTTTTTGGTTCCAGGAAAGTCAGAAAATGAATATTCTCAGAATTGGACGGGACAAAAGCCAAAGTGCCTATTTTTCCAGAAGTCATCAGATGCCAGAATACGAGACGGAGAAGGGCTGGGGTCCGGCCACACCACCTGGCCACACAGCCAGGCCTGGCCCACGCTAGGGGGTGGTCTGGCCGACCCCAGCACCCCCTCCACCTCTCCTTCCGCCTACAAGATGCCCTCGGGATGAAAACCCTAAATACCCGATCAAAAATCCATGAAAGAGTCTAAAGCCACCGTCATCTCCATCCCTAGATCAGGAGGGATCTGAAGCTCTTCCCGGCACCCTGCCCGAGAGGGGAATTCACCCTGGAGGCCTTCTTCATCACCATGCAAGCATCCGGTGTGATGCGTGAGTAGTTCATTCTTGGACTACGGATCCATGTAGTAGCTAGATGGCTGGTTCTCCTTCTTTGTGCTTTCATGCTTAGATCTTGTGAGCTCCGTTCATGATCAAGATCATCTATTTGTAATTCTGCATGTTGTGTTTGTGGGGATCCGATGGATATTGAGATGCTATTTCAGATTGATTATTGATTCTATCATGTATTTGTTATTTGTGATCTTGCATGCTTTCCGTTGTTAGTACTATCTTGGCCAAGTAGATGCTAGCAACTCCAAGAGTTAGTATTTATGGTCGATAGTGGGTTCATGCCTTTGGTAATCTGGGGAAGTGATAGAAATCTCTAAGGTACTAGATGTGTTGTTGCTACTAGGGAGAAAACAACAATCCTTTGTTCATAGAACAATCGTATTGTTTACATTACATGCAATTCGTAAAGCAATGATCTGTTGCTTGCAACTTAATACTAGAGGGGGTTCGGATGATAACCTGAAGGTGGATTATTAGTCATAGATGCAGTTGGATGGCGGTCTATGTATAATGTTGTAATGCCCAATCAAGTTCCAAAGGAGTCAAGATGATTAGTATATTCATGTATTGCTTTCTCGATGTTTGTCAATTGCCCCGCTGTAATTTGTTCACCCTTCATGTTAACTATCTTAAGGAGAGCCACCTCTAGTGAACTATGGATCCCGATCCTTTTCTTTTACATACAATCTACAAACTGTTTACTGTTTTGTGTTACTTTCTGCAAACTATTACTTCCTTCCATTCGATACGTTTAATCCTTGTTTTCAGCAAAACCGGTGAGATTGACAACCTCATCGCAAGTTGGGGACAGAGTTTTGTGGTTGTGTTGTGCAGGTCTCCACATTGCTACTAGCACCGGTAGTGCGCCCTGCCAAGGCTCAGCTAGCAACACCTTTGGGTGTTTCCTTGCTCCTACTGGTTCGATTAAACCTTGGTTCATAACTGAGGGAAACTTGCTGCTGTGCTCATCATACCTTCCTCTTGGGGTTCCCAACGGGCTCTACATCAACACTGAGCCATCACTCATTATCGTGGATGATGGGCAACTCACGCTCCAGCTACTTAATGCGGTCGCGCAGTCGCGAAAGCAACGACAGTTCCTCCACCTTGAACGTGGCTTCGCCATGGTTTCATCGATGGGAGGAGAGTCATGAGGATCACTCGAAGGACCACTCGACGTACCCTAGCATAATCAAGCAAGAAGCAAATAAGGAACCGAGAATACATTGATAAAAGCGTGAATGCATTCAAGCACAGCAAAGTTTCGATAGGGACTCTCCCACAAAAGCATAGTTCAGACAAAAGGCAACTACAACTATTACAGATTGGCAACTAAGGAGCAATCTTCTTCTTTGACTTGGACTTTGACTTCGGGGGCCTCATCGAATCCATGGCAGCCTCTGACGCCACAGACTTTCCGGTGGTTGCCGCTGACGCCGCAGTCTTCGCCGCCTTCTTCGCTCGTTGCAGCTCCGCGGAATATTTTGCGACTGTATTGATGAGCTACAGCCCGTACTTACGACAACCAGTAGCGAAGGGAGCAAACACTAACTGTTGGCCATCCGCGTCGACGAGCATCGCCTTAGAGATCGAGGCGGGGTCCAGCTCCATACCATGGTCTTGCAAGATCACGAGTGCCATGGTGGCACCGACAGACCGCTAGGACTTCCTAAATTCTATGGGAATACCTCCAGTGAGGGATTCCACCAGGTCATCAAGGTTATCAATCAGCCCGGCCTTGGGAGTTAAGTCCTCACAGATGTGACTGAGCACACCCTTAGCATTCCCCAATGTCTCATGGAGGGAGGCAGCATGGTCCTCGACTGTGGAAACAACGTCAGCAAGAGCATCCTCGCGACGCAAGGCTTGGGCGTCGAAGTCGAGGCTAGCAGCATCTCAAGGGCACGAAGGTGTCAGCACAAGAGAAAGATAACCAAGATGAGAAAAAACACACAAAAAAGCGGCACAAGTACCTGAGAGAGCCTTCGCAGTCGAAAAAAGTTGTTCTGCGAACAGCTTCTCCCTCTCAGCAGCGGAATCGCGAAGGTCTCCCTCACGCTTTCGTGATTCCTCCAGGGCGGCGATTGCTTCATCATGATTCTTCATCGCCGCAGCAAGCCCCTTCTCGAGGGATGTAACGCGATAAAGAAGTTCATTGTGCTCAACTAAAAAATACAGGGCATATCAACATTCGAGCTGACAAATTTTCATGAAGACAAAGATAAAAGTCAAAAGCTAACCTTCGACTGCATGGTGGCAATTGGCCAGCAGGGCATGTTGTCGACCCATAGCAAGGACTTGCTCCGCGAGACGTGCAACTTCCTTCACAATGAGCTATAACAAGGGAAATGAAGATTTAGTGGCAACCTAAAGTACAAATTCGACTGTCAAATAGCAAAGAGGACACTCACATGTTCCTCCAGGGACTCTAAGGATGTCTGTCGGGCAGGCGTCCCGGTAACCATCTGGTGTTCCCTAGCATGTGGGGAACTCGAAGAATTGGCACTAGAGTGGGCCGCCACTAGAGGAGAAGGAGACCGTTCAGCCACCTCCTTGGCCTTGGAGTCTACGACTCCGGGCTCTTTCACAAATTCGACGTCATCAGAAGACGTTGGCGCCACTTGACTACAAAACACGTCAAGAACCACTTCAAAAATACAACTTAAAAAAACAAGACAAACTCGTGGAAATTAAGACTTACCAGTCAAATTTGTCAAAATCAAAGGTGTCATCCGATGACTCCTTCGGCATCCGCAGCTTTTTCCAGAAAGGAGGAGCCATAGTGCGCACAGGCACGGCGGGAATCGGCTCCTCTACAGCAGCAGGAGAACCCTCCGGCGTCGTCGGAGAAGAGGCGTCAGAACCCTCGCTGTGGGAACGCTTGCGAGTCGTGTCCGCTGGACTCAGGGGCTTCCTCCTCTTCTTTAATTGGGACGGTCGAATCCGACTCGTCCTCTTCCACCGCTTCACACGGGATAACCCCTTCATGCTGAGGAGGATAATTGGCAGCCACGCTCTAGTCCTACAATCAGAAGATACAAAATTACATATCAAGTACTTGGTGGCAATCGACAAAGTAAACTACTTCACAATATAGTTCTACCTCAGGAGGAGGGTTAGAGGCGTCAAAAGGAGGCAAGACTGGTTCGCCTGGGAGATCCTCCTTGGCAGTATACTTGGTCACCAATCGCAACCTCCTATCTACCTCACCCGTAGAAATGCCCTTCGCAGATATGCAAGTGACATCGCTCGCACTAGCCCAGTGGTACATCGGGTGGACTCTAGCCTGTAGAGGCTGAACGCGAAGGTGCAACCACGTGCGAATGAGAGCGGCGCCACCTTCTTATTTTCCTATGCGACCTTCAAGGTTGCAGACGCGCTGATACAACACCTCTGTTTCCTCGGACTCGCCAGGCATCACGATGTTCTTCCAGGAACGCCTCCTCTTGCAAGCTGCCACAGAGTCGAAGGGCGCGAGTCTGTAGTGCTCTCCGTCAGCCTTCTAGTCGCGGACGTAGAACCACATGTCTCTCCACCCTTGGACAGACGCGGTGAGCTTGATGTCGAAGTAGACGGGGGACGAGTCAACGTGGATTCCGCAGCTTCCTACGTTGTAGACTACCAAACCAGACGCCTACTAACGCTTGAGCTTAAAAAGCCTCTTGAAGAGGCCAAAGTGTGCCTCGATTCCGAGCCAGCACTCACAAAGTGTGATGAAGCAAGAGATGTGGAGAATGGAATTTGGGGAAGCTAGTGCAGCTGGAGCCCATAGAAACAAAGAAGACCCCTAACGAAAGGGTGCAGGGGAAGAGAGAGACCTCAAATGGTGAACGCAAGGAACATCACTCGGAAACCCGAAGGAGGACGCGGGATTACCTCATCGCCAGGCACTCGTGAATCATCTTCCGCGAACGGAAGAGCTCCATCTTGACGAAGAATGTGCAGTCAGAGGATTTGATGATGGACGTGCACCAGGCGCTATTGGTGACACGGGTACCGCCCTTCTTCTTCCCGGCGGCGGCGGCCCTGGTGCCCACGGCAGTGGCACCACCCTTCTTCTTGGCGGCAACAATGGTGGCTGCAGATCCAGCAGCGGCGCCTCCCTTCTTCTTGCCCATCTTACAATGGAGATGCGAACGGAGAAAGTAACTAGGGAAAATGCGGAGCTGGTCCAGTGCTGCGAAGAGGAAACACGCAAGGAAGCAGAGAGCACAGCAATGGCGAAGGAGGCACAAGCAAGAAGAGAGATGAGGAAAAATTACCACAGCTGCGCTGCTACTAAACCTCCTTGCAGGTGTCATCCAACGGCCAGCAGAAACCCTACTGAACGCATGGCACACATCGTCATCGACACGTGGCGAAGCTAAACCACGAACCGTCCCCCCACTACTCCCATTACGCGCAGAAATCGAGGAGACGCAGTTAAAACAGATGATTACGCATGCCCGGTCAAATCAAAGTCAGGAAGTAGGACCCACCGCTTGTCACGTCCCATCAAAACTGCTCACGCAGGCGACTGAAGTCATCACATCATCAGTGCTGACGTCATCAATTCAAGCAGAGAAGATTTTGACTACTTTTGTCCTTGCTCGAGTCTTCGACTCAACCAATCACTCGGGGGCTACTTCTAATAGGACCGCTGGACGCGGACCCGAAAGAATTTTTATGCAAGTGTATGAGCATTCAAGACAAACCCATCACTCGAATCAACGATTCGATTATGAGCTACAGATTACTCCCATAGGGAGCGCCGAAAGCACATTCGACTGAAACAAGCAACCAAAGATGACAGCTGTCGCAAATGATTTTAGTCCCCACTCGAGTCTACGACTCGAATAGGCACTCAGGGGCTACTCCCATAGGGAGTGCTGGTCACGCACCCTATGATTATTGTTCCTTGCACATTGTACTATGTGTCGATAACATCCACACTCGAATGATATGGCGACTCTGCCTCATGTTTCCCTGCAAAGAGACTGCATCTCCTAGGACACCGGAATCATCTCCGCGATGACAAAATTCGAAGGCCACGCTTATAGCGTGAAGATAAGACCTGAATAAGGCCTGACAACGCATCTGCTGCACGCTACCAGAAATATATCCGTGCCTGCAAGTCTTTGGACACCGCAGGCCAATGAAGCCTTTGCCCACTTGAAAAAGATATTAGCCACTTCACTAGTGTTGGCCTCACCACTATCAAAGGAGCCAATGTTGCTCTATATAGCCGCAACCAACCGAGTTGTAAGTGAAGTGATAGTGGTGGAGCGCGACGAGGAAGGTAAGTCGGTGCAAAGGCCAGTGTATTACTTGAGCGAGGTGTTGTCAGCCTCAAAGCAGAACTATCCACACTATCAAAAGGTGGTGTATGGCGTGTACATGGCCGCTAAGAAGCTGAAGCACTACTTTGAGGAGCATCCCATAAGGGTCATATGTGAGGCCCCCATATCCGAGATAATGAGTAACAAGGATGCGAGTGGCAGAATTGCTAAATGGGCAATTGAGCTAGCTCCGTATGCTCCGCAATATGATAGAAGAGAAGCCATCAAATCCCAAGTTGTGGCGGACTTTTTCATGGACTGGGCTGAGGTGCAATACGAACCACCACTCCCAGATCCGAACTATTGGCGAATGCACTTTGACGGATCAAAAACTAAAATCGGGCTAGGTGCTGGAGTTGTACTTACCTCGCCAAAGAAGGACCAGCTGAAATACGTGCTGCAGATCCATTTCGCGGCATCAAACAATGTCGCTGAGTATGAAGCGCTTGTACACGGGCTCAAGGTGGCAAAAGAGATTGGGATAGGTCGGATCGTATGCTTTGGCGACTCGGATTTGGTGGTGCGGCAAGTGTCGGGAGTGTGGGACACCCTGGATCCAAACATGGCACTATACAGATTTCATGTGCAGAAGATATCTGGTTACTTTGAGGGATGCGAATTTCACCATGTACCCCGGGTGGAAAATGAGGCTGCTGACATGCTGTCGAAGCTCGGGTCAGCCCGACAAGCAATTCCACCGGGTGTAGCATTAGAGCACCTCAGGAAACCATCCATCAGGCCCTCCCTAGAAACCGACTCAATTTATGTCCCGGAGGACACAGAATCCGGAGCTATGCCCATGGACATTGACATGGGAAGTGGTGCGCGAAACCCGGGGACTGCCTCGGCAAACCCGGGGACTACTTCGGTAAACCCGGGGACTGCTTCGCAAGACCCGGGGACTACTCAGCGTGATCCTGTTGAATTTATGCCGGTGGATCAGATGGAGATTTATGAGGATGTGTTCCCTGTGCGAATAATACCGGCTTGGGCACTACCTATATTTAAATTCCTAAAAGATGGAACGTTACCTGAAGAAGTGCTGTCCAGGCAAACACAGAGGAGGGCAAAGGCGTACACGATCGTCAATTCCGAACTATACAAAAGAAGTGTGACCAATGTCCTCCAGCGGTGTGTTCACCCGGAAAAAGGGCTTGACATCCTCCAAGATATACATCAGGGGGAATGCGGGCATCATGCCTCATCCCGAGCCTTGGTAGCAGAAGCTTTCCGGCACGGATTCTACTGGCCAAGTGCCTTAGAGCAAGTAGAAGATCTGGGGAGAAAATGTAATGGTTGTCAGAGGTACGCTACCAAGACACATATGCCAATGTCAGAACTCAAAACCATACCAATTACTTGGCCATTTGCCGTATGGTGCTTGGATATGGTTGGCCCGTTCAAACCAGCAAGGGGCAATATGACTCACATTCTGGTAATGGTGGACAAGTTTACGAAGTGGATTGAAGTAAAGCCTATAAGAAAATGTGATGGAGCTACGGCCATAACATTTCTCAAAGATATCATCTTGAGGTACGGCTATCCTCACAGTATCATAACTGATAATGGCACAAATTTTGCGGAAGGAGCATTTGCGTGTTTCTGCCGGGATAAGAAGATCCGGCTAGACGTAGCCTCGGTAGCCCACCCCGCATCGAACGGACAAGTGGAAAGATCCAACGGATTAGTATTATCTGGGATAAAACCCTGGCTCATTGAGCCGCTGCAAAGATCAGCGGGGTGCTGGATAGAAGAACTACCAGCGGTACTGTGGAGTTTAAGAACAACTCCGAATCGATCAACAGGCTATACGCCATTTTTTCTGGTATATGGGGCAGAAGCTGTATTACCAGCTAACATAGAGCATGATTCGCCTAGGGTCACCCAATACACAGAAGCCGAAGTGCAAGAAGCCCGGCAAAATGATGTTGATCTGCTGGAAGAAGTGAGAGAACTAGCATTGTCCAGATCCGCCATATATCAGCAAAATCTCCGATGCTATCATAGCCAGAAAGTAAGCCCCCGAGTCTTTCGGGAAGGCGATCTGGTGCTCCGGTTGGTACAACGTACTGCTGGCATGCATAAATTATCCCCCCATGGGAAGGGCTATTCATCGTAAGCAAGGCATTGCACAATGATTCTTATTATCTTATAGATGCAAAGCCACAGGAAAAGAACAAGGCGGACAGGTCTAGAGAGGAATCAAAGCGACCATGGAATATAGCACTACTTCGTCCTTTCTAAACTTAGCTAAGAAGTGTATGTATCCGAGTCGTCTCATATGTCGCTATGTATGTCGGCAATGATCTTATCAATGAAATGTTGGCACCTCGAGCAGTAACTCGGGGACTTCCTTAATAATATTTGTCGTTTTTGTGCGTTAGCTGGAATAAGTTATTCTACTTAACTCGGCTAGTAATGTGTGAGCACCAAGAACCTAACTCTTCGACTTGCTGCTGTCCAACAAGAATTGGCTTCATGGCAAGCAAGAGAACAAGTTTGGAATTGCGTAGCACATGAAAAATGACTAAGGAAAAGAATTTATTCGAGCCGACGTTTTTTTTTCGGACTAACCCTGTATTTATTTTCAAGTTTTTATGCAGTTTTATTTTTGAGCTAAGTCTAAAAGTTTCCCAGTATTGTTAAGACAATTTTTGAAGCTTGGATTCGTAAGTCGTAAAACCGAATCAAGGTAGACACGAACCAAGCCAAGAGATTGGACGAACAAGAAAAAGAAACTCGGGGACTACGCCCAAGTTAATCCGGCATAAGAACTTAGTAGCAAAATATCACATGTATATGGAATACAACTCCACCCGGCATACCGGGGATCTGATAAATTTTCAAGTTTTTTCGCTCAAGGAGCGGAAGGAGGAGGAAGTTCGGCATCATCTTCGCTGTCTTCAATATCTGAGGCGTCATCTTCTCCATCACCGTCCGAGCCATCTTCATCATTCTCAACTTCTTCATCCCCAGCGGCTTCCAGGAAGCTCGGCCCCTCAACCCATTCATGAATGGGAGCATATTCTATGAGGCTATGGGCGCAAGCCTGGCGCCGAGCTACCCACTCCGGGTCATTTGTCCATCTGGATCCTATGCGTAGGCGTGTCAGGAGGTTGAGATCAATTTTCTCATACCACGTGAGTATGTGGTGGAGAATGGTATCAGCTGCGGCACGCCCAGCGGACTCTCTCCAGAGGTCGAGCTGAGTCTCGGTTTTCATTAGCTTCTCAGCGAGAATTGCGGTGGTCTCCGGAGTATCTTCGCCGGGCCAGAACGTATTGAAGATGCGAACTGCAACGTCGAGGATGTCCTTGCCATAATTTTTGATGAGCTCCACACAAGATGACAAGCTGACCAACAGGTCCTCCATGTCATAGGGAATCTCTTCACCATCAGGAGCGGCAGGAGTACCCCTTTCTCGGCGGAAGTCGGCAACTGCTGCGCTCGCAATAACAGTGCCCTCTGGAAATTTGCCTGGAAAAGAGACAAAGGAAGAAGGTAAAGAAAATACATATGAAGTAACCCGGAGAAGTAGGTCGGATAAGGGAAAGGAGCTTACGTCATATATGGCTGAGGATCCGGGTCAGCTCCCTGGTGCAGTCATCACGCCTCTTACGAAGCTGCTCAAGCTCAGCATTCGCCGACCCTAGCTGGATGTCGGACTCCTTGAGTAAATCCTGGTCCTTAGCGATCTGGAGATTGAGGCACTCACGCTCTTTTGTGTAATTCTGGCCAACCTTTTGGAGTTCGGATTGGTGCTGGGCCTTCATTTTCTCCATCTCAGCCTTGAGCTTGGCAATCTCATCGTCCTTGGTCCGGAGGAGGGCGAGCTCATCGTCTTTCTTCTTAAGCTCGGCTTGGTGTTGCCCTGCTTGTTCGAGAAAATGCAGCATCATATCAGGCACGGGCACACTATCTTCAAGCGATGCTGAAATAGTGTGTTGACCCGGTAGAGCCGAGGTATGAATGTTCACCGAGCCAAGGAGAAAAGGAAGTGGAAAGCACCGTAAGGTCGGACAAAAATGACTTGCCCTGGATCTGCTCCAGATTCTTCCGCATAATCTTGTTCTCAGCCTCCACCCCAGCTGTGGAAACCGAACGATGAGATTAGTTCGGCAGAGGAAGATGAAGAAAAACGGAGAAGCGCCAAGGAAAAAATTTACCCCTTTTCTCGTGTTCCGCGAGAAGTGCAGCTTGCTTGGCGCGTAGCATCTTGTGGGTATCCAGCAGACGTTGGAATTCAGCACTCCGGCGATTGGTGGTCACCTGAAAGAAGTACAGAAACATAAATTAGCTTGGTGCATATTCAAAGTGTACAAAAATCCGGGCCAAGTGGAACTTAACCCGGCTCTAGGTGTGTGCATATTCGAAGTATACAAAAATCCGGGCCAAGTGGAACTTAACCCGGCTCTAGGTGTGTGCATATTCGAAGTGTACAAAAATCCGGGCCAAGTGGAACTTAACCCGGCTCTAGGTGTGTGCATATTCGAAGTGTACAAAAATCCGGGCCAAGTGGAACTTAACCTGGCTCTAGGTGTGTGCATATTCAAAGTGTACAAAAATCCGGGCCAAGTGGAACCTAACCCGGCTCTAGGTGTGTGCATATTCGAAGTGTACAAAAATCTTGGCCAAGTGGAACTTAACCAGGCTCTAGGTGTGTGCGTATTCGAAGTGTACAAAAATCTGGGCCAAGTGGAACTTAACCCGGCTCTAGGTGTGAGCATATTCGAAGTGTACAAAAATCTAGGCCAAGTGGAACTTAACCCGGCTCTAGGTGTGTGCATATTCGAAGTGTACAAAAATCTGGGCCAAGTGGAACTCAACCCGGATCTAGGTGTGTGCATATTCAAAGTTCTCATGGAGGTACGTTAGTTTTCTAAAGAGCATCCGGCCGAGTAACAAGTTACTCCCCCGGAGGCTCGGGGACTAATGGTTATTATCTACAACATGTAAAGGGGAAGCGACGTACCTCCATCATCCGCCCCGCGAGGTTGATCGCCTTAGCGGCTGTGTTCATTTGGGCGGAAAATTCAGCGGGGCCGAACTTCTCTGGAAGATCGTCATTGTGGACGAACTCCGCCTTGTTCCAATTCATGACAAATTCAATCAAGCTCGGAGGGTACCGCTCACCGGTGGGCATATGGGGCGCCACCAAGCCCTTCGCGTGCGCTTCTTTCCTCTCAACTAAGGCAAGGGCTGGGCTGGTGTGCAAAACCTTCTGTTGTGCATCAGTTGGCTCGGTAGGGGCGTCCTTCGCTGCTGGAGCTTTCTTGCGAAGCATTGATGCGAGGGTACACTGCCGAGCCTCGACGAATGCTGACTTGGTAGCGTCCGGAGCCTTTTTACCCTTGGCTTGCTGGGAAGAAAAGTCGTCGTAGTGGATTTCCCCTTAGGAGCTGTCGGGGTAGTTCTTTCGGACGAGGCACAGGAGCTCGGCGCTGGTGCTCTTGTTGCTGGACTTGGTGCCGCTGCTGATGTTTTTGCAGCCGGAGTTGGTGCTGATGCCGAAGTTGGTATTGGTGCTGGTTTGGTTGCTGGTACTGGAGCTGGTGTTGGTGCCGAGGTAGTTTCAGTGGTTGCTAGTTGCAGCGAAGCCGAATTTGTGGATGCTGTCCGCCTCGGCTGGACCGGTCTCCCCCGCTCCAAGGTTACCCTCCTCTTGACGAGGTGGAACATAACCCGGAGCAGCCGCAGAACCCTCTGGAATAGGGCTCAGCGGGCGTGACTCGTCGTCACGAGGGGGAGAAGGGCTAGGTCGGAGCGGTGAAGAGATGCTAGATCCACTCTAAGGGACCTCCACCGGAGCCCTGCAAAAGAGAATAATGTCAGAAGAGAAATTACAACAATGCAAGGAAGAGCAAGTTACAGAAGGAAAAATGACTTACGCATCCGAGGTTTGGGCCTCCTTGGGTTTCCGAGCCCTTCGTGCTAGGGCCTTGCCTGCTGGCTTGGAGGCAGTCTTGTCCCCATACTTCTTTCGCCTTTTAGCGGGCTGAGAAGATCCGGAGGGGGAACTTGGAGCATCCCCGCGCTTCTTCTTCGGTGCTACCGGAACAGGTTCGCCCGTAGCAAGGGGAGGGTCCTCGTGGATGTGCCCACCAGGATTAGCTGATCCCAGAAAAGCAAAAGAAAGGGGGACAGCCTCAACAGGTTCAAGCACCTCGACATCTGAGTCATCTTTATCATCGGGCCAATCTCTAATAGAAGAGAATTTACCGGTGGGTCGCTTTGTGGCGTCGTTCATCGGGAGGAACATCTCCTCGTCCGGCTCTTCCTCATCCAGAGTCTCCCGGTCCGGCGCCCACTTAAGGGTCGGATCGGTGCCGTCCTCAAGGGTCTGCTGAAGAAATTGCTGAGGAAAAGAATGAACAAAAGAGTCAAAAATGCAACAATAACCGAGATGTAATTAGTCCGGGGTAAGTTTGCAACATGAAGCTTACTGCGGGAGGAAGCCTATCGCGGCAATAATGCTCAATTCCCCAAGTCCACTTAGAGGAGAAGTCCTTGTGGGTGGTGAAGAGAGCCTTAACCCGGCGATATATCTCCGTGTTGCTCAGCTCAAAGGATGAGGCTCGGTTGGGGTCGCGGCCGAAGCTCATGTGGCACACCTTGTGGGTGCGCTTCTAGAGAGGGGAAATTCGGTTGCGCACGAACGTGATCATAGCATCCTCGTTGCACAACCCGAGCTTCTTCAGCTCCGCGAACCTCTTGTTGACCTGGTTGGCCAAGGCAGTGGGCTTCTTGGGGACAACATCCCACAACTTCGGGTTAGGTGGACCCGGAGTATAGGGAAGCAGCCGGATCAAGTCTTCAATGCCCGTATTTCGGAAATAAAAGAAAGTCCGGGCCCACCCTTTGTAGGAGTCTAGCCCGGTGACCTGGGGGAAAACGGAAATTCTCCGGGGTGAGATGGACGCAGCTCCAAATTGAGTGAGCTTCTTGTCTTCCGGATCAAGTTGGATGTTTGAGATGACATTACGACGAAGGCCCAAAAACCGGATCCATAGCTCCTTCATGGGCCAAAGTCCGGCATAGCCTTCGATCGTAGAAGCAAAAGCGGAGAGAGAGGTAATGGCGTTGGCAGGAAGGTGGTGCGGCTGGAGTTCGTAGGTACTAAGCCAATCCTAGAAAAAGTCGCTCACCCGCAAACCGAACCCCCGTTGGAAGTGGGACAAGAACACGACGTACTCACCCGGATTGCGTGAGGGGGCCAATTCGGCGGAGGCGAGACGAGCGGCGACGTCGGTGGGGATGCGTCTGGTCCGGTAGAGCCAGTCCAGTTCATCTTGGCAGACCCAGGACCCGGCCCACGCACCACGGTCCGCCGCAGTGTCCTCCTCCATTTCTTGCTCGGCGACGAAGAGCTCCTCCTCCGTCATCTGGTATTCGCGGCCCTCACTGGCGCTAGCGGTGGCAGGGGCAGAGGCCTAGATTGGCAGCGACCCGTGGTGGAGGAGGCGCGTAGCGGTGGCGAAGATGCAGAGGCACGGGGAAGCAGTGCGGTGGCGGCGCTGCTGCTTAGAGCACTGGCGGCGGCGTGGTCGCGAGGAAGACGAAGAAGAAGAGCAAGGGGCAGATGGGCGCGGAAGGGGAAAACTCCTAAGGGGTGCGCCCCTCCCCTATGTAACCACTCCCTCAAGGGGTGAGTGGGATCGCGTCCTGCGAATGAGCCACATGGTGTGGCCGTATATAGCCCACCTCGGCCAATCAGTAGGGAGCCACACGAAAGGCAACAGAGCGGAGATGATCTCATGACGTGACGTTGTGATGCGGTAAACGAGGAGGTAGGCGTGACGTGACCTGCGCATAGTGATAACTGACAATTACTGCGTGGTTACTGTGCTAGCCCTTAAAATAAGAGAACATAATGATTACCCTCCACATGGGTTGGCGTACGAGAGAAGGAAACAAGACCCGGATGCAACCGTGGTAACCCGGCCAGCAAGTGAAAACTTGGAATGTGCAGAGGGAAAGTAAAACCATGAGGTCCGAATTAAAGTGGTAACCCGGCCGGCAAGTGAAAACTTGGAATGTGCGAAGGGAACGTAAATCCATATAATCCGAGGTAAAGAGGTAAATCGGCAATAACGACCGGAGCTCGAAATTGAACCTGATGTGGCCTTAGCGGCCAAGGCAGCTAAGACCGCACCAGCTTCCGAGACTAATGTTGTGGGGATACCCCTGGGTAAGGTCACGCCGGGGTATAAAGGCTGAGTTAGCCGAGGTTCGGCAAAGCCAAAGCGTATGCTGGCCGAGTCACCTCAAGGCAGGCCGAATCACGGGGTAACCCGGACCGGGGGGCGTTCGCCTAACTAGGTCTCAACCGACTTAAGCCATAAGTCGGAAATGGATGTTTAATTTGTATGCAGGAACGGGTGTGGCCGGATTAGCTATGATCCGGGTTACATCTAGCTTCTAGGAGAAGGAAGGAATCTCGCTGGTCAAAAGAAGCCCCAGTACGCACTACATGAGCGAATCAGACAAGGGGAGGACCACCGAGGCATGTCCGACAAGGGTGACGACGCCCATGTCGGCTGACGCGGGCGCCGCAGAGGCTCACGTAGCCAAAGCATGCCTGGCGCGGGGGAAAAGCACCCCGGTCGGCTTACTACTTTGGGAGGAGGCATATTCTTAGGAATATGCCTCCACGTGTGCCCTAGGCAGAGACCGAGCTCCCTCTATAAAAGGGGGGCTAGGGTTTCAGTAGAAGGGGTTCCTCTAGGCTGATTGGGCTAGGGTTTTAGGTGTGATCTGTGGGTGAGAGTAAGAGAGCTCCTTCTTCCTCCTCTCGCCAATACAGCTCTAGGAGCACTTGTAATCTTGGAAGCAAAGAAATACAAACAACTATGTGGAGAATCACTTCACTATCCCTCCCTGGATTCCCCTAGCGTGTATTAGTCCCACCTTTAGCCTATCCATGGCATCTGCCGTGACACCACCACGACAAGGTACCTCTAGCAGTAGAATCCAGCAAATTTCTTGAAGTATAATTCAGTCCTGCATAAAAGTTTTGGATAATCATCCAAGCAGTCAGTCCATGAGTGGGACAATTCTTTACCAAAGATTTCATTCTTTCCCAAGCTTGAGCAACATGTTCATTATCAGATTGTTTAAATTCCATTATTTCACTTCTCATAGATATAATCTTAGCAGGAGGATAGTATTTTCCAATGAAAGCATCTTTGCATTTAGTCCAAGAATCAATACTATTTCTAGTTAGGGATAGCAACCATTCTTTAGCTTTTCCTCTCAAAGATAAAGGAAAAAATTTAAGCTTAATATCTCCATCTATATCCCTATGTTTTTGCATCTCACAAAGTTCAACAAAGTTATTAAGGTGAGTAGCAGCATCTTCAGTACCAACACCAGAAAATTGTTCTTTCATAACAAGATTGAGCAAAGCAGGTTTAATTTCAAAGAAAGTAGCTTCAGGAACATGTGGAGCAATAGGTGAACACATTAAATCATTATTGTTGGTGCTAGTGAAGTCACACAACTTAGTGTTTTCAAGAGTAGTCATTTTTTGTGTTTTTAATAAAGGAAGCAAACTAGTACAACTATTTTTTTTGTGTTTTTGATAAAGGAAACAGGCAAACAAAGCAAAAATAAACTAAGCAAAACAAAACACAACAAAGTAAAGAGATTGGTTATGAGGGACTCCCCTTGTGAAGTTGTCCTTGACTCCCCAGCAATGGCACCAAAAAATAGGCTTGATGGCTCAAAATACGATGAGGTTGTTGGGAACCCCAAGAGGAAGGTATGATGAGCACAACAGCAAGTTTTCCCTCAGTTATGAAACCAAGGTTATCGAACCAGTAGGAGCAAGGAAATAACCCCAAGGTGTTGTCTCCAACTTGGAATCCTGCACAACACAACCACAGAACTTTTCCCCAACTTACAGTGAGTTTATCAATCTCACCGATTTTGCTAAAACAAAGGATTAAACGTATTGTGTGGAAGATAGTAATTACTTGCAGAAAGTAAACAGTAAACAGTAAATAGTAGATTGTAGATTGATGGTAAAAGAATGGACCGGGGTCCATAGTTCACTAGAGGTGATTCTCCTTAAGATAGATGACATGTTGGGTGAACAAATTATAGCGGGGCAATTGATAGACACCAAGAAAGCATACATGCATATACTAATCATCTTGACTCCTATGAGATTTGATTGGGCATTAAAACATTATACATAGACCGTAATCCAACTGCATCTATGACTAATAATCCACCTTCAGGTTATCATCTGAACCCCCTCCAGTATTAAGTTGCAAGCTGTAACTACCTCGGTGAATTACGCTCTTAGTTACATGCCTGGATGAACGAAAGTGGTTAAAATAGTACGGTGGGGCCCAGGGCCACTCACGGTAGACCTTTCGGCCGTCCTAACCACTTTCAGATCATCGGGACAAGAACGAGCGGCGTCATTGGCAGGCGAAGGGATCAACTACATACACAAATGAGTATGTATGCAAGCCACATACAACAGTCCTCAGAGCCATTCCATCTAAAAGAAATAGAAATATCGCAACGCCATACGGCAAGATTCAAATATCCTAGATAGAGATAATAATATAGGATAGCTCCTCATACAACAAACATCAGAGTATCAGGCGGAAGCGGAAAGCAAGATCCGAGTACGGATAAGAAGCAAATCGGCATAAGATGCCACATAAATAAACACATCCCGCCCATAGATCTCACGGATCCCCGTTCCCGGAATCTCTACACCGAATGGTCGTTGCCAACATCATCTGTCTCCTCCACCCAGTATCCATCTTGCGAATACACCTGTTCATCTGAATCAAACAATTTATCGTGTGAGACCCTAGGGGTACTCAGCAAGTCTTTATGCCGCTAAAGGGGACACAACCTGGGGTGGGGCAATTGCAGCAAAACATAATACCTAACAATTCTATAGATACTCGCTAACCATCCGCCCAACCAATGATAGACGGATGTCCATGAATTAAGAACAACAGTTATAACAGTATAATTAACAGATCCATCCTCCTCCTCGCTTACCAACGAGGAAGCGGACGAACAACCCCCATCATCCGTTGGCAGTTTTATTAACCATTCCATGAGTATTGCACTATTTACTAGTCAAGTACTTAGTCAATTTAAAAGCGGTACTTTAGTTATACCTGTCTATGATCGAGAAACTGTGCTCCAAGTCGTCCATAACCGTGGATACGGCTTTCAGAAAGATTTACCCTGCAGGGGTGCACGAATAGCAACACACACTCGATCAACCTCGGAAAAACCAAATCAAAACCCAACGAGGCATTCACGACAAAGCAATCACAGGATTCAGAAATATTTCAGGGGTCCACCCCATTATGCTACCCGCAACGAAGTTGGCCGGCTCCAAGATGGACCCAAGGTTTGTGTGGACGGCGGTAAACGACTGGGAACCTGAAAATGTGACTGGGCTTGTCGATACAGCGAAAACGTGTCACGATCCAAAACAGTACAGGTGCTCCTCGCACAATCTTAAATAAAACAGTAACATGGCATAAGTACAGGATAGTAATAAAGCCCCAAACTAATCGTGGCCCCAAGAAATAAGAATGAATCAAGCTATGGCTCAGGGGGGTCCATAAGGCCTCCCGGATGTGGATAGTGCGAATAGTCAAGGAACAGGAATCAAGTACTCGGGGTCCTACGGGACACAAGTGAGCATGAAAACCAAATAGCAGATATTGCTCACTGGTGCCTCTTTCATTAGTTATCCCATTACTACTCAGGTTATGTTGTTTAGGTACCTCATTATCCATCAGACACTCACATACCCTACACATGCTTTTCTACAACTCGCATGGCTCAAACAACTCCTATAGTAATGGCTCATGGGATGGAGGAACAAGCTTCGGTGGGGTTTAAAAGTACAGGCTATGCAGTACTTGGGATTCAATTTAATGCAATCGCGACTCAATGATGCAAGAATAAGATAGAGGCAATAGGTACTATATGTATGCAAGCATGTGGTAGTGCTTGCCTGGCAGTTCAGTTGAAGCGAGAGATGGATCTGGGTAGTACTCCTGTGATTCCTGGTAATTCTCCTGCCGGGCGTCTATTCGAAGAAGAACCAAACAAACAAGAGCCAACATAAATAAAGTGCATAAGCGTATGAATTAAAGTGCGACAAACAAACAAGCATGCCATGATGAATGATACACAATTTACATGGCATTAAAGTAGCATGGCAAAGGTCAGGTGTGGATACAAGAAATAAAGCATTTTATTATTTATTTGGTCCAATTTTATTGTCATAAACAGTTCAGGTTTTTAATAATGACATGATGCATGCTTCCATTCAGAACAAGGACTGCATAGATAGAACGGTCTCGTCGCGCTGATCGATTTAGACATATTATTTGTCAAATTTGGAGTTGTAGAATTAAAGTTATTAATTAATTAAGAAAAAGGGTATTTTATTGTTATTTTAATCATCTCGAAATTTTAAAGTGTTCAAACATTATTTTGAATGGCATATTTGAATTCCTCACATTTTTCTGATTCCAAAACATATATTATTTGTATTATTTGGATTTGTATTTTAAAAATTATTTAAATCTGATTTGAATTTGAATTTAAATCAATTTTGAAAAAGGTTTAAATAAAACAGACAACAGGGCAAACTTTTGTCACCCAGCTCGACTTAGCCAAAGTCACTGACGGGTGGGCCAACGTACTGGGCCACGCGATCAGGAAAAACCTTTTCTCACCGGGCTCTGGCTAGCCCAAGCGGTTGACAAGCGGGACCAGCGGCTACGGCCCACGTGACAGTGGTGGGGAATTGCAGAGACTGACAGGTGGGTCAAGCTGGACCGCGGGTTAAGAGTGATGAAAAGACGGGGGCCTATTTGCAGAAAGAGCACAGCGGCTAGCAGGTGGGGTAGGCTGGACCGCGGGTTTAGGAAATAAAAAGGTTGGGGCTTTTCTAAAAGACGGCCATGGCCCCACTGTTCATCTATTTCCTCTGAACTTTCTGACGGAAAAGCAGCGCGCGGCGACAGAGCGGCATGACGGGGGCTCAATCCCGCGACGCGGGCGCGTGCGCAGAGAAGCGATACCAGTGCGGTAGGGCGGGGTGGTTATCAGGGAGTAGCTACGCGACTAGTTGAGGGATTACGCGAGCGAGAGCGTGCAGACACCGGTGAGCGGCGGCGCACTGAGGGCGTTCGGCGCAACGCCTGGCGCGGCTAGGGCTTTACGGCGGAGCGGATGTTGTCTAGGAGGTGGAGGGGCTTACCGCGGGGAGGTTGCCGGTGTCAGATCGGGGCGAGGCGCGGTGGATCGTCGACGAGGTTGGCGAGCCGGGAATCTAGGGTTTCCGCAGGGCGTCGACGTACTGGCGCTGGTGGCGCTCCTCCTCCACAATGACGCATCCAGGGCGAAGCAGGGGAATGTTCTCGTTCTTCTTGACCACCTCCACGTCGTGCTGGCCGGCTGGAACGAGGGGACGACGCGGTGCTGGCGGCGAGCGGCGGCAGGTGCTGGCGACGGTGAAGAAGAAGGGGAAGGAGAGGGTAAGCTCGGGGCGGATCTGGGCGAGCCAGGAGACGTGTGGGAGGAGGAAAAAGTGAGGAAGAGGGAAGAGGGGCGTGTAGGCGCGGGTAGATGGAAAAGTGGCTTCGGCCCTTTTTCCCTACTCCTCGATTACGTGGTCGAGCTGGGGCTCGACCTGGGTAGCCAGGGCAGGGCAGTGAGAGGGGCTGCAGGTGGGGACGGCGTGGAGTAGCAGCTGGGGCCAGCATGGCAGGTAGAAAGAAAGAGAGAGGAGAGGAGGGCTCGGGTGAGCTAGGGTGTAGCTAGGGCATGGGCTAGGGTTTGGGGTGGTTAGATGGGTAGATGGGGTGTGGGCCAGGGAGAGAGAGAGGGCCAGGTGGTACTAGCATGATAGAGAGAGAGGGAGGTGAGAGAGGTGTGGTAGGGTTAGGGTTTAAGTAGAACTAGGGTTAGAGGAAAAAATAGAGAGAGAGAAAAAATAGGTTAGGTTTTGATTAGGGTTTTAGGTTTTTGAAATTGTTTAAGAGATCATACCAAGAGGAAAGTGGGGCTTGATCTAGCATAAGCTAAGGTGAAGGAGAAACCAAGAAAAAGAGAGAGAAATGAGATATGTAGAATGTGCCTCATTTGATCATGCATGAAGAAATTAAAATGGGATTGAGGAGAATATGGGGATGGTGGAGAGAGGGATGGATATGATCCACAAAGAAAAGACCCAATAAAACCAAGAGTACTCAAATGGGATAAAGGTGGTGGTACTCTTGCATGGCCCATGCAAAAATAATAAAGGCCATGATTTATGTTGTGGAAACAATAATAATAATATGGCATTATTCTTATGCATTTACAAGAAGTGGAGTAAAGGCCAAGCAAAAAGAAGTTGGGATTAGATCCACCCCATCCACATGAGCTAGAATAAAATCAAAAGAAAAAGAATTACAAGCTCATGGATAATAGGATGGTGGAATTATACGGTGGTGAAAGAAAGGTGATGGAGTGGAATAAAAGATATGCCCCCAACTCAACTTGGGCATTAAACAATATATCAATAACCAAATACAATATCAAGAGGGAAATACAATTAATAATGCATATGAGAGAAGAACCAAAGAAACAGGGTTTTATATGATGCTCAAATGCAAGGTGGCATGATGATATGAGCATGATATATTTATGATGCAACAATTATATATAGGAGTAGCCAATATCTTACTAGACCAAGTAGCATTACAATTGTTAGACAATTGGGATGCTACAACTCTCCCCCACTAAATAGGAATCTCGCCCTGAGATTCTAGGAAGAAGAAGACTCAAAGAGGGTAGGATACTTGGCACGGAGCTCATCTTCACGTTCCCAAGTGGCTTCATCAACGGAATGGTGCAACCACTGCACCTTGCAGAACTTGATGGACTTTTTGCGAGTCCTTCTTTCTGCGACTTGAAGAATTTTTATGGGGTGTTCTTGATAAGACAGATCTTCTTGGAGATTGATGAGTTCATGGTCCACGGTCCTGCCGGGATCCTTGAAGCACTTCTTGAGTTGAGAGATGTGGAAAACATCATGGACTTTGAGTTGTTTAGGGAGCTCAAGGGCATAAGCAACTTCTCCTCTTCTTCCACGAATTTTGAAAGGACCGATGTATCTAGGAGCCAGCTTTCCTTTGATACCAAAGCGGTGCGTGCCTCTCATGGGAGTGACACGAAGGTAAATGAGATCACCAGGGACATACTCCATGTCCGTGTGATTTCTCTCATAATTGCTTTTCTGGCGACTTTGAGCAATCTTCAGGTTTTCAAGAATGATGTGAACTTTGTCCTCCGCTTGAGTTACAATGTCGGGGCCAAACAATATTCTTTCACCTGCGCCCGACCAACCAATCGGAGTTCTGCATTTGCGACCATAGAGAGCCTCAAATGGTGCCATCTTTAGACTTTTCTGGAAACTGTTGTTGTAAGAGAATTCAGCATAAGGAAGACATTCTTCCCACTTCATGCCGAAAGAGATAACGCAAGCACGGAGCATCTCTTCTAGAATCTGATTGATCCTTTCAACTTGTCCTTGCGACTGAGGGTGGTAAGCTGTGCTAAAATTTAATTTTGTTCCCAAAGCATTTTGGAAACTTCCCCAGAACTTGGAAGTGAAGATGCTTCCACGGTCTGAACTGATCTCAAGAGGAACTCCATACAGAGAGACAATTCTGTTGATATAGAGCTCAGCCAACTGAATTGCAGAAATTGTTTCCTTGACTGGAAACAAGTGAGCTACTTTGGAAAGCCTGTCGATGACAACAAAGATTGCATTGTTGCCCTTCTGCGACCTTGGAAAACCAGTGATGAAGTCCATCTCTACTTTCTCCCATTTCCATTCCGGAGGCTTCAATGGCTGTAGAAGACCGGAAGGTTTCTGGTGGACAGCTTTAACTCTGCGACAGACATCACACTCCGAGACATACTTGGCACAATATCGTTTCAAACCAGGCCACCAATATTGTGTTTTCAAGTCCATGTACATCTTAGTGCTGCCAGGGTGGATAGAAAGAACAGAATCATGCGCCTCCTTGAGAATTTTCTCTCTTAAACCCGGGTAGTTCGGAACAAACATCCGGTGTTCGAAGAAAAGAGTGCCTTGGTCGTCGACGTGGAAAGACTCATACTTCGGAAGCTGAATGTTGGAGATGATCTTTTTAGTGTAAGGATCACCAAGTTGAATAGAGCGAACTTGTTCTTCCAAGAGAGGTGTTGCTAGGAGGTTCAGAAGATAGCCTTGATCCAGAATTTCAAGGTTGAGCTTGCGGAATTCCTCGCACAAGAGAGGTTGTTGTTCTTCCACCATGAGGTTGTTGACATAAGCTTTTCGGCTGAGAGCATCGGCCATGACATTGGCTTTACCCGTAGTGTAGTTGATGGTCAAATCGAAATCATTGATTGTTTCAATCCACCTCCTCTGACGAAGGTTGAGATCAGGCTGTGTGAATATATACTTCAGACTCTTGTGATCAGAAAAGATCTCACAACGGTTGCCAAGCAAGTAATGCCTCCATACTTTCAAAGCAAAGACAACTGCTGCGAGTTCGAGGTCATGTGTAGGCTAGTTGATCTCATGCGTCTTCAACTGTCGAGAGGCATAAGCAACAACTTGTTTTTCTTGCATAAGGACCGCACCCAATCCTTGCAATGAGGCATCACAGAATATTTGGAAAGGCTTTGATGTATCTGGAGGAACTAAGACTGGTGTGGAAGTGAGCTTCTCTTTGAGTGTTTCAAAGCTTGCTTGACATGCAGGAGTCCAAAGGTATTTCTTGCCTTTCTTGAGGAGATCGGTAAGAGGCTTCGCAATCTTTGAGAAGTTTTGAACGAAGCGACGGCAGTAACTGGCCAAACCAAGGAAACTCCGGACTTCTTTGACATTTATGGGTGGAAGCCAGTCCATAATTGTCTTAATAGTTTCTAGGTTGACGGCAATGCCCTTGGCAGAGATGACGTGACCAAGGTATGTGACTTGAGGCAGCCAGAATTCACACTTGGAGAACTTTGCATACAGGCGGTTCTCACGAAGCTTGTTTAGGACACACCGAAGGTGTTCTTCATGTTCTTCCTTAGACTTAGAATAGACTAGAATGTCATCCAGATAGACCACAATGAACTTATCAAGATACTCCATGAAAACCGAGTTCATAAGCCTCGAGAAGGTGGCAGGTGCATTGGTGAGGGCCGAAAGACATGACCGTGTACTCATACAGGCCATAGCGGGTGGTGGAAGCTGTTTTAGGAACATCTTCCTTGCGAATCTTGATTTGATGATAACCACTTCTCAAATCAAGCTTAGAGAATACCACAGCTCCAGCTAGCTAGTCGAAGAGATCATTAATCCGCGGAAGGGGATATTTATTCTTGATTGTTTTAGCATTGAGTGCCCGATAGTCAACACAAAGTCTATCAGTCGTGTCTCGCTTCTTCACAAAGATGGTTGGACTACCCCAAGAAGAAGTACTGTGCTGAATGAAACCCAACTTCTCTTGTTCATCCAACTGACGTTTGAGTTCAGCCAACTCAGCAGGACACATTTTATAAGGCCGCTTGGAAATAGGAGCGGTACCAGGTTCAAGTTCAATGACAAACTCAACCTCACGATCCGGAGGCATACCTGGCAACTCTTCAGGAAAAACATCTGGAAACTCACAGACTACAGGAACACTCTGAATACCTTCCATAGCATCATCATTCAGAGCCGCCAAAGAATAAAGCCAAATTGCAGGAGTCAGACTTGGAGAATAGACTATATGGCCTTCAGAAATTTTCAGAGAAACCGAACGTTCAGCACAATCAATCACAGCTGCATTTGCTGTCAACCAATCCATGCCCAAGATAACAGCAATATCAGAATTGCGCAGAATAATTAAGGAAGCCGGAAATGAAGATCCACCAATCTCAATTTGATTGTCACGGCTGATTTTAGAAGCCCTCATGTTTGAACCAGGAGATTGCACCATAAGGCGAGTTGGTAAAGCATCAGAAGGTAACCCATTACTCTCCACAAACTTGTATGACACGAAAGAATGTGAAGCACCAGAATCAAATAAAACTCGTGCAAGAACTGAGTTAACAGGAAGCATACCCATGACAACTCCAGGTGCATGCTCAGCTTGAGCAACGTTGACACAGTTGGCACGAGCAACCGTAGATCCAGGCTTAGTGTTGATGTTGAGAGCCAGAGGTGGAGGTGCACGAATCATGGGAGCACTTGCCGCAGGTCTTGGTGGTGGTGGTGGAAGAGCTTTGTTGTTCATTGGACAATTCCAGTGCTGATGCCCAGTGTTTCCACAAGTATAGCAAGCACCAGGTGGACGTGGAGCAACGTAGTCCAGGGACTCCGCCAGGCGCTCCAGGGTAGTTGTGGTTGTAGCCCCTGGGAGCCGCAGTGAAGGAGTTTGGTGGCCTTGGTGCGTAGCTTGACGGTCTTGGTGGAGCAGGGAGCGACGGTGGGGTGTTAGGAACCCAGACACTGACGCTTAGAAGGAGCTGTCATAGCATAAGATCTTGTTGTATCACGGCTGTGTTTCTTTGACTCCTCAAACACTTGCCTACTTGCTTCTTCCTGCAGAGCTGTGTGTTGGAGTTCCAGAAAAGATGCCGGCCTTGCATGAGTGATAGCATATTTGATGGAAGCATTGAGGCCTTGCCGAAACCTCTTTTGCTTCTTATTGTCATCAAAGATCTCATTGCCACCATAACGAGAAAGGTTCATGAAGTTTCTGATGTAGGTGTTGACATTGTCAGTGCCCTGCTTGAGGTTGAGAAACACTTCCTTCATCCTTTCCATGACAATTTCTGACAGATATTGCTCTTTGAAAGCAGCAGTGAACCGCTCCCAAGTAGACTGAAAACCAGAAAGATCTGCCTTGAGGTAATTTTCCCACCAGAGAGCTGCATCTCCCTTCAGAAGGTGAGTATCACATTTGACCCATTCTTGCTCGGGAACATCCGTAGTCATCAGCAACCTTGACACTTCACGAAGCCAATCTTCTGCATCAAGTGGCTGATCAGACACCTCAAATTGGCGTGGGTTGAACTTGAGAAAACTCTTGATGTCTCCTCGCTTGGGAGGTGGAGGTAGCGGAACAAACTCATTCCTCCTGACACTTTCCTCGAAGCGCTGCTGATTCTGCTGCATAGTGCCCAAAGCATTTGCAATACTTGCCAAAGCAGCCCCAAGTTCAGGTGGTATGTCCTCCTTAGAACGGCGTGGTGGTGCCATCCTGTGATTGATATAAAACACAAGTCAGTACTATAATGGAGAATGATAATGATCCAAAATAGTACCATATTGGAATTAATCAAGATTGAAGGATGCAATTCATTGAGATGATATTAAAATATCAACAAATTTCAAGGCAACTAGAAGATACTAAGCATAACGCACACGACTGAACAAGGAGTGTGATACACAACTAACAAAGAAAAATTTTCCGCAAATTTCGGCATTAAAATACCACTATATGCGCAAAACCACTTTACGAATCAAGATTAGTACTCTAATAGTTCAATATACAAAAGCAAATGATAAAAGTAGTGGTATGGTCGCGACTCCATCCCGCACTCAAATCATTACTCCGCACATGAATAAGTAAAACACATATCCCAACACCTTCTTCTTAAGATGAACCTGAAGATTGGTAACTACGAAAAAGAACACCCCAACAAGATAACGTCGGATAACAAAGAGTAAGACAGATCACATCGGTATACAACGAATCAGATAGATCGCATCGGTTTATAAAGGCCTGTCGGTATGGAATGTACCAACAGTTGATAACCAAAAGGAATATAGTGATAACATTTGGATGCAACAGATAGACAAGGAATTCACACGCACACACACACAACCTATGGTACTACGGAACCCAGAACACGTGAATCCTAGTTTGAATTTTAGAAGAGGATTGAAAACGTTACACTTCCTTACCAGAAAAGGGTGGGTGGGTGGGTAAGCAGAAAAATGGAAGCAGTCCTACTCTCACGTTTTGTTTTTCCCTAGTATACATAACTACCAAAAATATTTGCTAGACCGACAACGACCATTTTGGCTGAGACCCTGAAGGGCGGGAAGGCTCTGATAACAATTGTAACTACCTCGGTGAATTACGCTCTTAGTTATATGCCTGGATGAACGAAAGTGGTTAAAATAGTACGGTGGAGCCCAGGGCCACTCACGGTAGACCTTTCGGCCGTCCTAACCACTTTCAGATCATCGGGACAAGAACGAGCAGCGTAATCGGCAGGCGAAGGGATCAACAACATAACAAATGAGTATGTATGCAAGCCACATACAACAGTCCTCAGAGCCATTCCATCTAAAAGAAATAGAAATATCGCAACGTCATATGGCAAGATTCAAATATCCTAGATAGAGATAATAATTTAGGATAGCTCCTCATACAACAAACATCAGAGTATCAGGCGGAAGCGGAAAACAAGATCCGAGTACGGATAAGAAGCAAATCGGCATAAGATGCCACATAAATAAACACATCCCGCCCACAGATCTCACGGATCCCCGTTCCCGGAATCTCTACACCGAATGGTCGTTGCCAACATCATCTGTCTCCTCCACCCAGTATCCATCTTGCGAATACACCTGTTCATCTGAATCAAACAATTTATCGTGTGAGATCCTAGGGGTACTCAGCAAGTCTTTATGCCGCTAAAGGGGACACAACCTGGGGTGGGGCAATTGCAGCAAAACATAATACCTAACAATTCTATAGATACTCGCTAACCATCCGCCCAACCAATGATAGACGGATGTCCATGAATTAAGAACAACAGTTATAATAGTATAATTAACAGATCCATCCTCCTCCTCGCTTACCAACGAGGAAGCGGACGAACAACCCCCATCATCCGTTGGCAGTTTTATTAACCATTCCATGAGTATTGCACTATTTACTAGTCAAGTACTTAGTCAATTTAAAAGCGGTACTTTAGTTATACTTGTTTATGATCGAGAAACTGTGCTCCAAGTCGTCCATAACCGCGGACACGGCTTTCAGAAAGATTTACCCTGCAGGGGTGCACGAATAGCAACACACACTCGATCAACCTCGGAAAAACCAAATCAAAACCCAACGAGGCATTCACGACAAAGCAATCACAGGATTCAGAAATATTTCAGGGGGCCACCCCATTAAGCTACCCGCAACGAAGTTGGCCGGCTCCGAGATGGACCCAAGGTTTGTGTGGACGGCGGTAAACGACTGGGAACCTGAAAATGTGACTAGGCTTGTCGATACAGCGAAAACGTGTCACGATCCAAAACAGTACAGGTGCTCCTCGCACAATCTTAAATAAAACAGTAACATGGCATAAGTACAGGATAGTAATAAAGCCCCAAACTAATCGTGGCCCCAAGAAATAAGAATGAATCAATCTCTGGCTAGGGGGGTCCATAAGGCCTCCCGGATGTGGATAGTGCGAATAGTCAAGGAACAGGAATCAAGTAGTCGGGGTCCTACGGGACACAAGTGAGCATGAAAACCAAATAGCAGATATTGCTCACCGGTGCCTCTTTCATTAGTTATCCCATTACTACTCAGGTTATGTTGTTTAGGTACCTCATTATCCATCAGACACTCACATACCCTACACATGCTTTTCTACGACTCGCATGGCTCAAACAACTCCTGTAGTAATGGCTCATGGGATGGAGGAACAAGCTTCGGTGGGGTTTAAAAGTACAGGCTATGCAGTACTTGGGATTCAATTTAATGCAATCGCGACTCAATGATGCAAGAATAAGATAGAGGCAATAGGTACTATATGTATGCAAGCATGTGGTAGTGCTTGCCTGGCAGTTCAGTTGAAGCGAGAGATGGATCTGGGTAGTACTCCTGTGATTCCTGGTAATTCTCCTGCCGGGCGTCTATTCGAAGAAGAACCAAACAAACAAGGGCCAACATAAATAAAGTGCACAAGCGTATGAATTAAAGTGCGACAAACAAACAAGCATGCCATGATGAATGATGCACAATTTACATGGCATTAAAGTAGCATGGAAAAGGTCAGATGTGGATACAAGAAATAAAGCATTTTATTATTTATTTGGTCCAATTTTATTGTCATAAACAGTTCAGGTTTTTAATAATGACATGATGCATGCTTCCATTCAGAACAAGGACTGCATAGATAGAACGGGCTCGTCGCGCTGATCGATTTAGACATATTATTTGTCAAATTTGGAGTTGTAGAATTAAAGTTATTAATTAATTAAGGAAAAGGGTATTTTATTGTTATTTTAATCATCTCGAAATTTTAAAGTGTTCAAACATTATTTTGAATGGCATATTTGAATTCCTCACATTTTTCTGATTCCAAAACATATATTATTTGTATTATTTGGATTTGTATTTTAAAAATTATTTAAATCTGATTTGAATTTGAATTTAAATCAATTTTGAAAAAGGTTTAAATAAAACAGACAACAGGGCGAACTTTTGTCACCCAGCTCGACTTAGCCAAAGTCACTAACGGGTGGGCCAACGGACTGGGCCACGCGCTCAGGAAAAACCTTTTCTCACCGGGCTCTGGCTAGCCCAAGCGGTTGACAAGCGGGACCAGCGGCTACAGGCCCACGTGACAGTGGTGGGGAATTGCAGAGACTGACAGGTGGGTCAAGCTGGACCGCGGGTTAAGAGTGATGAAAAGACGGGGGCCTATTTGCAGAAAGAGCACAGCAGGCTGGCAGGTGGGGTAGGCTGGACCGCGGGTTTAGGAAATAAAAAGGTTGGGGGGTTTTCTGAAAGACGGCCACGGCCCCACTGTTCATCTGTTTCCTCTGAACTATCTGACGGAAAAGCAGCGCGCGGCGACAGAGTGGCATGACGGGGGCTCGATCCCGCGACGTGGGCGCGCGCGCAGAGAAGCGATACCAGTGCGGTAGGGCGGGGTGGTTGTCAGGGAGTAGCTACGCGACCAGTTGAGACACTACGCGCCGCGAGAGCGTGCAGACGACGGCGAGCGGCGGCGCACTGAGGGCGTTCGGCGCAACGCCTGGCGTGGCTAGGGCTTTACGGCGGAGCGGATGTTGTCTAGGATGTGGAGGGGATTACCGCGGGGAGGTTGCCGGTGTCAGATCGGGGCGAGGCGCGGTGGATCGTCGACGAGGCTGGCGAGCCGGGAATCTAGGGTTTCCGCAGGGCGTCGACGTACTGGCGGTGCTGGCGCTCCTCCTCCACGATGACGCGTCCAGGGCGAAGCAGGGGAATGTCCTCGTTCTTCTTGACCACCTCCACGTCGTGCTGGCCGGCTGGAACGAGGGGACGACGCGGTGCTGGCGGCGACCGACGGCAGGTGCTGCCGACAGTGAAGAAGAAGGGGAAGGAGAGGGCAGGCTCGGGGCGGATCTGGGCGAGCCAGGAGACGTGTGGGAGGAGGAAAAAGTGAGGAAGAGGGAAGAGGGGCGTGTGGGCGCAGGGTAGATGGAAAAGCGGCTTCGGCCCTTTTTCCCTTCTCCTCGATCATGTGGTCGAGCTAGGGCTCGACCTGGGTAGCCAGGGCAGGGCAGGGAGAGGGGCTGCAGGTGGGGACGGCGTGGAGTAGCAGTTGGGGCCAGCATGGCAGGTAGAAAGAAAGAGAGAGGAGAGGAGGGCTCGGGTGAGCTAGGGTGTAGCTAGGGCATGGGCTAGGGTTTGGGGTGGTTAGATGGGTAGATGGGGTGTGGGCCAGGGAGAGAGAGAGAGAGGGCCAGGTGGGGCTAGCATGATAGAGAGAGAGGGAGGTGAGAGAGGTGTGGTAGGGTTAGGGTTTAAGTAGAACTAGGGTTAGAGGAAAAAATAGAGAGAGAGAAAAAATAGGTTAGGTTTTGATTAGGGTTTTAGGTTTTTGAAATTGTTTAAGAGATCATACCAAGAGGAAAGTGGGGCTTGATCTAGCATAAGCTAAGGTGAAGGAGAAACCAAGAAAAAGAGAGAGAAATGAGATATGTAGAATGTGCCTCATTTGATCATGCATGAAGAAATTAAAATGGGATGTAGGAGAATATGGGGATGGTGAAGAGAGGGATGGAGATGATCCACAAAGAAAAGACCCAATAAAACCAAGAGTACTCAAATGGGATAAAGGTGGTGGTACTCTTGCACGGCCCATGCAAAAATAATAAAGGCCATGATTTCTGTTGTGGAAACAATAATAATATGGCATTATTCTTATGCATTCACAAGAAGTGGAGTAAAGGCCAAGCAAAAAGAAGTTGGTATTAGATCCACCCCATCCACATGAGCTAGAATAAAATCAAAAGAAAAAGAATTACAAGCTCATGGAAAATAGGATGGTGGAATTATAAGGTGGTGAAAGAAAGGTGATGGAGTGGAATAAAAGATATGTCCCCAACTCAACTTGGGCATTAAACAATATATCAATAACCAAATACAATATCAAGAGGCAAATACAATTAATAATGCATATGAGAGAAGAACCAAAGAAACAGGGTTTTATATGATGCTCAAATGCAAGGTGGCATGATGATATGAGCATGATATATTTATGATGCAACAATTATATATAGGAAGTAGCCAATATCTTACTAGACCAAGTAACATTACAATTGTTAGACAATTGGGATGCTACACAAGCAACAGATAATTGCATTAAGCAAAGTATGTAAAGTAAACAATACAATTGTCCCATGGACAAAGGATTGTTGTTTTCTCCCTAGTAGCAATAGCACATCTAGTACCTTAGAGATTTCTGTCACTTCCCTAGATTACTAGAGGCATGAACCCACTATCGAGCAAAAATACTCCCTCTTGGAGTTTCTAGCATCTACTTGGCCAAGATAGCTACTAACAACGGAAAGCATGCAAGATCACAAATAACAAAGACATGATAGAATCAATAATCAATCTAAAATAGCATCTCAATATCCATCGGATCCCCGCAAACACAACATATAAGATTACAAATAGATGATCTTGATCATGAACGGAGCTCACAAGATCTAAACATGGTAGCACAAAGGAGGAGAACCAACCATCCTGCTACTACATGGACATGTATGCCAGGGATGAACTACTCACGCATCACACCGGAGGCAGCCATGGTGATGAAGAAGGCCTCCAGGGTGATCTCTCCCCTCTGGCAGGGTGCCGGGAAGAGCTTCAGATCCCTCTCGATCTAGGGATGGAGATGACGGCGGCTACAAACTCTTTCAAGGAATTTTGATCAGGTACTTGGGGTTTTCATCCCGGGAGACTTTTATAGGCAGAAGGGCTAGGTCGGTGGAGTACAAGGGGGCCCACACCCCTTGGTGGCGCCCCCCAAGCCGCGCCGCCACTAGGTGTGGCCTCCCTGGTGCGCCACTTCGTCTCCCCTCCGGACTCCGTGCTGCTTCGGGTAAAATATTTACTTTGGCTTTTGTCCGGTCCAATTGCGAGAATATTTTCTTACTAGCTTTTCTAAAACCAAAAACAGCAGAAAACGGGCAACTGGCACTATGGCATCTTGTTAATAGCTTAGTTCCAGAAAATGTGTAAAAATACTCCAAAGTGTGGACAAAACATAAGAAAGTAGATATAAAACAAGCATGGAACATCAAAACTTATAGATATGTTTACAACATATCACTATCCCATATCAAAATGACAAGGCAATAGACAATGAGCATCTTAGCGATTATTTTATTTTCTATTTGCATAGGTTTTTATTGAGGATGCTTCATAGAATGCTAACTAGGGTTATGAAGCAAGTTTCCAGCATGATTAGGCATGGCTTAGGCTAGTCGCCCAGGCATTTCGCTAACACACATACAAACTCCATGAGCTTACAAGCTCCCCTTTTATTTCACACCGTCGGGATCCATAAACAAAAGAACCTGATATCAACTGAATAATAAGTGCAATGTTGAAAGCGTTCCCCATGGTAACATGGTTGTGCTAATTCACAACTTATAAAGTGAAAGCATATAAGCAACATAGATGGACACAATGGTTCAAGTTTATTAAGTGCAAGAAAATAAAGTGTGCCATCAAGTTTGTGACAGCTTTAATCACTAATTTTCACATAACAAGTTTAATTCGGAAGGTAGATAAAAACATGAATACACTTGGAATGGTGTAACACACCATGCATAGGAATTTATAGTGGACTCTTTGGAATAACTTGGTTTCTTGGGAGTTGGATGCATGAGTAGAACTCATACTCAGTACAGGTGGAGGCTAGTAAAAGCGTGGGAGCAACCAACTAAGAGAGCAATAGTGGCCATAATCATGCAAAGCGACAAAACATTATTAATTAAAGCATAAAGGGATATTGCAAGTCAAAAACTAAATGATCATAGAGGCTATGGTGACTGGTTCATAGTCTTAACATGGTGTAAGCAGGTGCCAAGTCAACCCAAATAAAGCATCAAAGGAGAATACCACAATATTATGCTTTTGTATGCTAAAACAACGCATGATTCTTTCAAGGCACATTAAGCAATCTCAATTGTTTGAAACAAGTCATGCTACAAAAATAATCACTAAGCATATGGTCAAAGCAACATCTAGCATGACATGATAAAATCTAGGCCACAGTTAAAACAAGCTCCTTTTGTACCACTTATAGGCATGAAACTTCCTACTCTTTTCCAACACCAATCGACTTATTTGAAACAACTCTCAAAGATAATAATAAATAAAGACCAGAGAGCATGTCTCACCCATCTACAAAGAAGAACTAAAAAGTTCTAAGACAAAAGAATAAGAAAACTAAAGCTAAACGCAGTGCTAGCAAAGGAGAACACTCACAGAACAATAAGAGTGAAAACTAGAGTGTTCTAGGCAATGAATAATGGGGTGTGTCTCAAAAGAGGTGTGTTGGGATCCAACCAACTTTTTGCGGCAAAGAAAACAAAATAAAAACTAAAAACAAAGACGCTCCAAGAACAACACATAGTGCATAAGGTAATAAAAATAAAGTGTCTTGAAAGAAGACCTGAGATTATTATGAAGAAGGGGATGCCTTGGGCATCCCCAAGCTTTGACGCTTGTACTTCTTGAATATTTCTTGGGGTGACACGAGTGGCATCCGCAAGTTTGAGCTTTTGTCCATACTTCATCTCATCACATTATTCTTTCCTACACTTGAAAATTTCCTTCATACAAAACTTCACACAATCTTCATTAGCAACATTAGTGTATTCAAGATAATAAGTCTTTGGGTTTAGTTTTAACACAAGCAAAATTTCCATTAAAACACAAGCTACTGTAGCAATTCCTTCTAAAATATCAAGTGATCAAAGAGAACTCAAAAAGAAACCGATTAAGAGGAAAATGCAAATAATGGCAGAAATCTGTCAAAACAGACCTAGAAGGTAAAGACCGATTTTTTCAAAAATCTTCTGTTGCTCAAATAGAAAAGTGCAAAACTAACGAAAGTTGCGTAGTAACCTGGTTTATAAGCACAAAACATTACAGATCAATCCGATGTACTGAGAGGGTTCACGATTTTTTACAGTGACGCACAGAAATCTGTTTGGGGACAGCAACTTCCCCATATATTACTTCTCTCTCATTAGAGGTTATTCTTGGCACAAAAACCAAACAAAAAGGATAAGGAGAGGTTATTAAAGAGGCAATAACTTGCAAGACTCAACAAAACCAAAATAAACTGAAAGTAAAAATATAATGGGTTGTCTCCCAAAAGCTCTTTCTTTATAGCCATTAAGATAGGCATGATAATTTCGATGATGCTCACATAAGAAATATGAATTTAAGTAAAAGAGAGCATCAAGAAGCAAATATGGAACAAATTTAAGTCTAACCCACTTCCTGTAAAACATAATCTTGTAAGAAACAAGTCATGAAAGCACAAAGCAACAAGCATAGGAAAGCAAAACAAGTGCAACTTCAAAAATTTCAACATAAAGAGGGGAAACTTAATATTGTTGAGATGCTTAAAACCATGTTTCCCTCTCTCATAATAACTTTCAGTTGCATAATGAATAAAATTAACAATATAAATATCACATAAAACATTCTTATCATGAGCCACATGCATAAAATAATTATTACTCTCCATATAAGTATAGTCATTCTTATTGATCATACTGGGAGCAATTCAACAAAATAGCTATCATTATTATTCTCATCACAATAGTCATCATATATAGGAGGCATATTGTAATTAATTTTCTCCTCAATAGTAGGTTGGACTGAAAATATCATATTCATCATTGTAATCATCATATATTGGAGGTATAGTATCATCAAAGTAAATTTTCTCCTCCGTGCATGGGGGACTAAAAATATCATACTCATCAAAACCAGCTTCCCAAGCTTAGACTTTTCCATAGCATTAGGAATAATGGTGTTCAAAGAATTCATACTAATAACATTGCTATTAGCATGCAAATAAAGTTCCATAGGTTTTTTAATTTTCTCTTCAACACAGTTCATGTCCTAACTCAAGATAAATACTATAAAGCTCTCTAATTTTGTTGTGGTTTTCCATTAAGCCTAACTAGTGAAAATAAAAACAAGAAACAAAAAGATATAATTGCGGAATCTAAAGGAAATAACTTCGAGCACTCACACACCAAGCAACTAGTACTAGAAGATAGCCTAGTAGCCAAAGGATGTGAGTACCTTTTACCTACCTCCCCGGCAACGGCGCCTGAAAATAGCTTGATGTCTACGCACGCTTATATTCTTGCAGACAGTGTTGGGCCTCCAAGTGCAGAGGTTTGTAGAACAGCAGCAAGTTTCCTTAAGTGGATCACCCAAGGTTTTATCGAACTCCAGGGAGGAAGTGGTCAAAGGTATCCCTCTCAAGCAACCTTGCAATCAAGATACAAGAAGTCTCTTGTGTCCCCAACACACCCAATACACTTGTCAGGTGTATAGGTGCACTAGTTCGGCGAAGAGATAGTGAAATACAAGTAAAATGGATGATTATAAGTGGTAATTGCAATCTGAAATAAGAGTGGCAGCAAGCAAACATGTAAAAAGACTGATTGTAAATGGTGTTTCAATGCTTAGAAACAAGGCCTAGGGATCATATTATACTCATGATAAGTATTTCTGTAACCTTAGCCAAAGTACC
>CAJUXJ010000043.1:0-12441 GCA_910589775.1 Avena eriantha
TACTTTGCATCTTGCGGCATGGTGGGATGAAGCGGCTCGGGCTAACATTACATGTCATCGCACATGAGACTTGCTCCACGCTTGACGTGCAACTTGCTTTGCACAAGTGGCTTTGCGGGTGTCTGTCTCTCCCACCATAGTTAAGATTCAATTTACAATGAGCATCTGACAACACTTGTATCAGCGTTGTGGTCCTTGTTCGTAGGTAAGATCGGTCTTATGCGAAAGCCCCAAACCACGTAAAACTTGCAAAGAAAATTAGAGGCGTCTAACTTGTTTTTGCAGGGGTTTTGTGATGTGATATGGCCATCATGTGATTATGATTATATTTGATGTATGCAATGATCCTTGTTGTAATATGGCAACCGGCAGGAGCCTAATGGTTGTCTTTAAATTTTGTTTAAGACCTGCGTGTCTATTCATCATGTAATAGCTTTATTCGAAGTAGTTGTAATAGTTACTATTGGTGATGGACAACCATGAAGCGGCGCCACGGACCTTGACGCAATGCTGGTGATGATGGAGATCATGTCCGTGCTTTGGAGATGGAGATCAAAGGCGCAAGAAGAAAGGGCCATATCATATCACACTAATTATGAATTGCCTGTGATGTTAATCCTTTATGCATCTTGTATTGCTTAGATCGCGACGGTAGCATTATAAGATGATCCCTCTCACTAAATATCAAGTAATAAAGTGTTCGTCCTTAGTTGGCACCGTTGCTAAGACTCGTCGTTTCGAAGCATCTCGTGATGATCGGGTGTGATAGACTCTACGTGTGCATACAACGGGTGCAAGCCAGATTTGCACATGCGGAAACTAAGGTTAACCTTGACGAGCCTAGCATGTACAGACATGGTCTCGGAACACGGAATACCGAAAGGTAAAGCATGAGTCATATGGATGATATGATGAACATGTTGATTGTTCGCCTTTAAAGCTACATCATCTCACGTGATGATCGGACTTGGTGTAGTGGATTTGGTTCGTGTAATCACTAAAACAACTCGAGGGATGTTGTTTTAAGTGGGAGTTCATTTATAATTTGGATTAGTCGAACTAAATTTATCATAAACACAATCAAAGTGAATTTGCATAGTTTGTTGTAGTCATTGGCATCCGTTCACCACTTTACGCTTAGTTATAGTTGAGATAGTGGAACTATAGAAATTCTGGATATTTACTTTACGAACTGGTATCGTATTGTTTTGAATGTCAATTTAAAGTTTATAAGTCCTATTGCAAACTTTTAGCAAACTCCATTTACTCTGTGAAGTTTAATAAATGGTATTAAATCAAGAGTAACAATTCCAGTGTTAGTATCTAATGTATCATGTTTGCCTCCATGATTCTTGATACTCAAAAGATTGTTTTTAATCAAGTTTATCTAAGAGCTGAAAGCAATGTTTCAGAAACCATCATATGTGAAGGGTATTGCGATATCTAAAACAAAGTGTTGGTTACAACATGATAGAGTATACGTCCTCATATTTGATGAGAATTTGTGAAGGTTGGAGACGCTAGTCGTCCTAATCCTCCAAAAGGTTTTGAAAAAGAAACATTATACTCACAATTCACCTTTATAAGCTATAGCAGCTTGATCATGAAAGTTGTCATGATAAGGATGAATAGAAGATATAAGTAAAATGTTTACTACGCTAAAAGATTACTAAAGAATGGATTTTTGAAAGAACACCAAACATTTGATGATGGTGATCCACCTCAAAGTGCAAGTCCAAAGGTATTAGTAGTTGACTATATACGCTTTGTACCATGTGTCATGTTGATGACACCGCTATTGATGTTGATAGATTCTTTTAAAAGAAAAGAAATTGCTGAAAGAGAATCTATAAAATATTTGGCAGAAAATAAAAGGTTGGAGATGTCCAAATTAGGCATATAGAAGATATACATGTTATGGTTGTATTCCTTGCTTGTTAAACAATGTGGTTCTCCGGTATTGGATACCGAATTGGTTGGTATGAAGTGTCATACAGGACAACACAATTCATGAACTGCAATGGCCTAAGTAACTAGCAAGAGAATATGTGATGATGTTCATCGAAAACAAACAAAGGGTTGTTGTGTTGCTCGTTAACATCAAAGCTTGCCTTCAAGATTTGTTTCAATAATTGTTATTTTGATCAGGTATTATGACGACAAAAAGGTTGTTCAAATAATTACCGTATTCCATAATAGATGGATGATATACAAGTCTGGTTGGAGAAATAACGACCATAAAACTAATGCTAAAATGTCGCAAGACAAATGATTGAAAGATCACTTGCGAAGTGACATCGTCGTTTAAATTATATTGAAAGGGATACATGAAGAAACTCCATGTTGATGGATTTTTGGAGTCTTTGATTTAGATCAAATGACGCTTGTAATACTTTCCTGAAGATAATTAAAACTCCGTTCGTAGGCCAAAAGAGGAACGGACGACTAACTGATTGGAATTTGTACATATTGATGTATATAGTCCATTATGTGTAGTCATGGGCGATGGATTTCAACTTCATATGCTTTTTCCGAGAATTTGAGTGAATATATGTATACTTACTCAATAAGGAAGAAGTATGAAACATTTGAAAAATGTTCAAAGACTTTCAAGATGAAGTGGAAAATCATTGTAACAAGAAAATAAAGAGTTTATGATTCGATCATAAAGGAAGATATTTGAGTTACATGTTTAGCAAAAACACCTAAGACTTGAGGAATTGTTCTGTGATTTGTGTTTCCCGATAAACCATAGGATTATGGCATATTCGAGAGATAAAATCAAACCATGTTTGAGATGGTAAGATCAAGGGTGTCATTTATAAAACTGCCATTATGTTTTTAAAGATTAAAGCTTTAGTGACTACCGCTTTTACACTGAAAAGAGCTCCATCGTGATTCGTTGAAATGACACCATATAAGTCATGGTTTGGGATAAAACCCGAATTGTCTTTTCTTAAATTTTGGTATGTAATGCATAAGTAAAATGTTTACAACCAAAGTCGGATAAGCACGTCTTTGTAGGTTATCCCAAAGAATTTGTTGGGAATTTCTCCATAACACTAAGGACAAAAGAGTTTGTTACTTGGAACGTCAAGTTTCTTGAGAAGGAATTTTTCGTGAAAAGTTAAGTGGGAGGACAATAGAACTTTGATAAGGTTGTGGAACCTTAGCTAAATGTGCTAAGTAGCACAGCGCCGGAAAGTGTCCCGGTGATGGCCACAATGCTCATGGCTCTCGTGATTACAAAAGGTGTGATCTCGGAGATTAGAGTTCCTATAGAACCATGTGGGTGAGTAAGAATCAAATAGTAAGATTTGATAAGCAAGTCGTTATTGTTTTGACAATGATGAACCGACTACATGCAAAGAAGCGATGATGGGCCCTGACTCCATAAAATGACTAGAAGTCATGGAATCCGTGATAGTATCCATACACGAGAAATCAAGTTTCTGAACTTAGAAGACCCTCCGGAAAGGCGTGAAGCCTATCGGTCGTGTTTGGATCTATAAAGAAATAGACATGGATGTTTTAAATCTATGAAATAGTCGACATGTCGGAAAGAGTTTATGACAATGTTCAAAGAATTGACTATGATAAGATTTGATCTTTCATAGCGATATTTAGTCTGGACGGATTAATGTAGCAACCACTACATATATTTAGGTATATGGTAGTTGAACAAACAAAACAAGTTCTTCTAATAGAATAGTTACCTAGGACGTGTACATGACACGATCCAAAGGGTTTTGTTAATTCAAAGGATGCTAAAAGAGTATGCAAAACTTCAATGGTTGAAGTAAGCATAGCGGAGTTGGAATCTTCACCATGATGAAACTGTTAAAAGAGTTTAAATTCTTCGGAGATGATGAAGATGCTTGCATTTGCAAGAAATTAAGTGGGAGCGCTGAGACATATTTCTAATACATTATGTAGAGGACATATTGTTGATTGGAAATGATGTATCTTGTATTGACACAGGTTAAGAATTTCATTTCGATGAAAGACTTAGGCATAACCCAAGAATTAGGCATCAATGTCTATATGAATAGATTGAGGCGCTAATATGGTTTTGCCAAATGTACATAGATAAGATGTTGAATGAGTTCAATATGGAAACAACAAGAAAGGTTCTTGATGCACGGAAAGGACTGAATCAAGATTCGAGTGTGTTGACACGAGATTCAAGTGTTTTGACACTTGGTGAAATTACAAGAATATTTTGATCAATCATTCTTTAAGATGTACACATCCAGATATGTCCTATGCTCTAAATGTTATGAGCATATACCAGAATGATTCATAAGATGATCATTGGAAAATAGTAAATATATTCTTATGAGCTTTGGAAGAACTAAGAATATATCATGTATAAGTGACAAATAGTTAAAGGTAGTTCATTGTAAAGTGTTACATTGATACTAGTTTTGTCACAGGATACAAATTAAGTTTATCTCAATTTAAACTATGGGTGGCACAATGTAATGAAAGGTAGTTCCATAATGGATTTGGATGAGTTCCAAAGTTGAGATATTGTGACGGATACTACAACAAAAGGCTAAGTATATAACTGCTATAGTAGCAGCAAAGGAGGGCATTTGTGTTAAGTAGTTTATCAAACTAGGTGTGGTTCAAAGTGGGCTAATACTGTGAAGATATATTGTGTGACAATAATATCAACATATTTTGAGCCGAAGGAACTAAAGGTCTCACTAAAGTACCAAATTATACAATGCCATCTCATTGGAGAATGAGTAATGCGTAGAGACGCAAGGACATGCAAATACACACGGACCTGGAAGTGTCAGATCCGAAGATTATGTTTACCACTAGCAATAGTGTCTATACAACACCAGAAAGCCATAGGTGTTGAATGCACAAGTTTTTAACTAGATTATTGACTCTAGTGCAAGTGGGAGACTGTTGGAGATATGCCCAAGAGGCAATAATAAAGTGGTTATTATTATATCTTTATGTTTATGATAAATGTTTACATCCCATGCTATAATTGTATTATTAGGAAACACTAATACATGTGTGTTTTGTAAACATAAAAGAGTCCCTAGTAAGCCTCTTGTTAAACTAGCTTGTTGATTAATGGATGATCATGGTTTCCTGATCATGGATATTGGATGTCGTTAATAACAAGGTTATATCATTAGGAGAATGATGTGATGGACACACACACCCATAGTAAGCGTAGCATAAGATCAAGTCATTAAGTTCGTATTGCTGTAAGCTTTTAAATGCATAGTAACCTAATCCTTCGACCATGAGGTTATGTTAATCACCATCACCGGATGGATACTTTGATGACATCAAACGCCGCTTCGTAACTGGGTGGTTATAAAAGTGTCATTGGGTATTCTGAAAGTATGTGTTGAAGCGCATGAACCAAGATTGGGATTTGTCCATCCATATGACGGATAGATATGCTCTGGGCCCTCTCGATGGAATGTCATCTAGTTAGCTTGCAAGCATGTGACTAGGTCACAAGGAATGACATATCACGGAACGAGTAAAGAGTACTTATCAGTAACGAGGTAGAACTAGGTATGGAGATACCAACGATCAAACCTCGGATAAGTATAGTATCGCGAGACAAAGGGAATTGGTTTCATATGTAAATGGTTCAATCGATCGCGAAGTCATCGTTGAGTATGTGGGAGCCATTATGGATCTCCAGGTCCCGCTGATGGTTATTGATAGGAGATGTGTCTTTATCATGTCTACATATTCACGAACCGTAGGGTGACACACTTAAGGTTCGAAGTTGTTTTAAGTAGATATGGAATGTGCGTTGGAGACCGAATGTTGTTCGGAGTCTCAGATTGGATTCGGGACATCACGAGGAGATCCGGAATGGTCCGGAGAATAAGATTCATATATAGGAGATCATTTTATGAGTTAGGAAATGTTCCGGAGTGTTTGTATGAGGATTCTAGAAGGTTTCGGAATGTTCCGGAAGGTTCTAGAAGATATCTTGGAGTTTGCTTGAAAATCAAGATAGGGATCAAGGAGTCCTGGTGGGTCAAGACACGGATTCGTGGGGGAGGAGGACTCCTCCCCCCTCCCCAAATTCGTTGGCCATAGAGGAGGGGAGTCCTACAAGGACTCCCCCTCCCCAGGCGCGCCTCCTCCCCTTAAATAGAAGGGCAGGGGCGCCCCCTCCACACACGCTCTCATAACGTCTAATCTCTGCCGCCTCTCTCCTCCACCATATTCTGCACAGGCATAGGCGAAGCCCTGCAGAATTCTCTACTCCACCACCACCACCACGCCGTCGTGCTGCTGGGATTCCGTGGAGAAGATCTACTACCTCCGCGGCTCGCTGGAACGGGGAGAGGAAGGTCTGCTTCGACTCCACACGTGTGACCGACTGCGGAAGCGCTGCCGAATCGTGGCGCCGGAAGGATCATCTACTTGACCAAGGGCGGAAGCGCTGCTAGAACGCGACGCCGGAAGGATCGTCTACTTGACCGAGGGCGGAAGCGCTGCTGGATCGTGACGCCGGAAGGATCGTCCACACGATCTTGAGATCGGCAAGTGATCGACTACATCAACCACGAGATCTAATCTCGTTAACGCTTTCGGATCTATGAGGGTTAGTTCCTATCTATCTCGTTGCTCATGTCTCATAGATTAGATCTTGGCTTTTATCTAGATTAGATCTAGGTTTTGTTCGTTCTTGCGGTAGAAATTTTTTGTTTTCCATGCTACGAACCTATCACACACATGCAATGACTCTAGTGGTTGATCCATGTGTGGTTTGTGGAAAGAACACACATGCAATGAGTCTAGTGTTGGTTTGTGGTTTTAGTATAAGAACAAACATGCAATGACTCTAGTGGTTGATCCATGTGTGGTTTGTGGAAAGAACACACATGCAATGACTCTGGTTGATCCATGTGTGGTTTTTGAAAAGAACACACATGGAATGACCACTGGTGGATCCATGTGTGGTTTGTGGAAAAGAACACACATGCAATGACTCAAGTACTGGTTTGTGGTTTTTATATGGAAAGAACAAACATGCAATGACTCTAGTGGTTGATCCATGTGTGGTTTGTGGAAAGAACACACATGCAATGACTCTAGTGGTTGATCCATGTGTGGTTTGTGGAAAAGAACACACATGCAATGACTCTGGTTGATCCATATGTGGTTTGTGGAAAGAATACACATGCAATGACCACTGGTTGATCCATGTGTGGTTTGTGGAAAGAACACACATTCAATTACTCTAGTTGATCCATATGTGGTTTGTGGAAAGAACACACATGCAATGACTCTAGTGGTGGATCCATGTGTGGTTTGTGGCAAAGAACACACATGCAATTACTCTAGTGCTGGTTTGTGGTTTTAGTATAAGAACAAACATGCAATGACTCTAGTGGTTGATCCATGTGTGGTTTGTGGAAAGAACACACATGCAATGACTCTAGTGGTGGATCCATGTGTGGTTTGTGGAAAGAAACACACATGCAATGACTCTAGTGGTGGATCCATGTGTGGTTTGTGGAAAAGAACACACATGCAATGACTAGTGGTTGATCCATGTGTGGTTTGTGGAAATAACACACATGCAATGACCACTGGTGGATCGATGTGTGGTTTGTGGAAAAGAACACACATGCAACGACTCTAGTGGTTGATCCATGTTTGTTTGTGGAAATAACACGCATGCAATGACTCTAGTGGTTTATCCATGTATGGTTTGTGGAAAAGAACACACATGCAATGACTCTAGTGGTTGATCCATGTGTGGTTTGTGGAAAGAACACACATGCAATGACTCTAGTGGTGGATCCATGTGTGGTTTGTGGAAAAGAACACACATGCAATGACTAGTGGTTGATCCATGTGTGGTTTGTGGAAATAACACACATGCAATGACCACTGGTGGATCGATGTGTGGTTTGTGGAAAAGAATTCACATGCAACGACTCTAGTGCTTGATCCATGTTTGTTTGTGGAAATAACACGCATGCAATGACTCTAGTGGTTTATCCATGTATGGTTTGTGGAAAAGAACACACATGCAATGACTCTAGTGGTTGATCCATGTGTGGTTTGTGGAAAGAACACACATGCAATGACTCTAGTGGTGGATCCATGTGTGGTTTGTGGAAAAGAACACACATGCAATGACTCTAGTGGTTGATCCATGTGTGGTTTGTGGAAAGAACACACATGCAATGACTCTAGTGGTTGATCCATGTGAGGTTTGTGGAAATAACACACATGCAATGACTCTAGTGGTTGATCCATGTGTGGTTTGTGGAAATAACAGATATGCAATGACTCTAGTGGTTGATCCATGTGTGGTTTGTGGAAATAACACACATGCAATGACTCTAGTGGGTCCACATGTGTGGTTTGTGGAAAGAACACACATGCAATGACTCTAGTTGATCCATATGTGGTTTGTGGAAAGAACACACATGCAATGACTCTGGTGGTGGATCCATGTGTGGTTTGTGGAAAAGAACACACATGCAATGCCTGTAGTGCTGGTTTGTGGTTTTAGTATAAGAACAAACATGCAATGACTCTTGTGGTTGATCCATGTGTGGTTTGTGAAAAGAACACACATGCAATGACTCTGGTTGATCCATATGTGGTTTGTGGAAAGAACACACATGCAATGACTCTAGTGGTGGATCCATGTGTGGTTTGTGGCAAAGAACACACATGCAATGACTCTAGTGCTGGTTTGTGGTTTTAGTATAAGAACAAACATGCAATGACTCTAGTGGGTGATCCATGTGTGGTTTGTGGAAAAACACACATGCAATGACTCTAGAGGTGATCCATGTGTGGTTTGTGGAAAAGAACACACATGCAATGACTCTAGTGGTTGATCCATGTTTGTTTGTGGAAAGAACACACATGCAATGACTCTAGTGGTTGATCCATATGTGGTTTGTGGAAAGAACACACATGCAATGACTAGTGGTTGATCCATATGTGATTTGTGGAAAGAACACACATGCAATGACTCTAGTGGTTGATCCATGTGTGGTTTGTGGAAAGAACACACATGCAATGAGTCTAGTGTTGGTTTGTGGTTTTAGTATAAGAACAAACATGCAATGACTCTAGTGGTTGATCCATGTGTGGTTTGTGGAAAGAACACACATGCAATGACTCTGGTTGATCCATGTGTGGTTTTTGAAAAAAACACACATGCAATGACCACTGGTGGATCCATGTGTGGTTTGTGGAAAAGAACACACATGCAATGACTCAAGTACTGGTTTGTGGTTTTTATATGGAAAGAACAAACATGCAATGACTCTAGTGGTTGATCCATGTGTGGTTTGTGGAAAGAACACACATGCAATGACTCTAGTGGTTGATCCATGTGTGGTTTGTGGAAAAGAACACACATGCAATGACTCTGGTTGATCCATATGTGGTTTGTGGAAAGAATACACATGCAATGACCACTGGTTGATCCATGTGTGGTTTGTGGAAAGAACACACATTCAATTACTCTGGTTGATCCATATGTGGTTTGTGGAAATAACACACATGCAATGACTCTAGTGGTGGATCCATGTGTGGTTTGTGGCAAAGAACACACATGCAATTACTCTAGTGCTGGTTTGTGGTTTTAGTATAAGAACAAACATGCAATGACTCTAGTGGTTGATCCATGTGTGGTTTGTGGAAAGAACACACATGCAATGACTCTGGTTGATCCATGTGTGGTTTGTGGAAAAGATAACACATGCAATGACCACTGGTGGATCCATGTGTGGTTTGTGGAAAAGAACACACATGCAATGACTCTAGTGCTGGTTTGTGGTTTTATTATAAGAACAAACATGCAATGACTCTAGTAGTTGATCCATGTGTGGTTTGTGGAAAGAACACACATGCAATGACTCTGGTTGATCCACGTGTGTTTTGTGGAAAGAAGACACATGCAATGACCACTGATGGATCCACGTGTGGTTTGTGGAAAATAACACACATGCAATGACTCTAGTACTGGTTTGTGGTTTTAGTATAAGAGCAAACATGCAATGACTCTAGTGGTTGATCCATGTGTGGTTTGTGGAAAGAACACACATGCAATGACTCTAGTGGTTGATCCATGTGTGGTTTGTGGAAAGAACACACATGCAATGACTCTAGTGGTTGATCCATGTGTGGTTTGTGGAAAAGAACACAGATGCAATGACTCTAGGTGAGCCATATGTGGTTTGTGGAAAGAACACACATGCAATGACCACTGGTTGATCCATGTGTGGTTTGTGGAAAGAACACACATGCAATTACTCTGGTTGATCAATATGTGGTTTGTGGAAAGAACACACATGCAATGACTCTAGTGGTGGATCCATGTGTGGTTTGTGGCAAAGAACACACATGCAATGACTCTAGTGTTGGTTTGTGGTTTTAGTATAAGAACAAACATGCACTGACTCTAGTGGTTGATCCATGTGTGGTTTGTGGAAAAAACACACATGCAATGACTGTAGTGGTGATCCATGTGTGGTTTGTGGAAAAGAACACACATGCAATGACTCTAGTGGTTGATCCATGTGTGGTTTGTGGAAAGAACACACATGCAATGACTCTTGTGGTTGATCCATGTGTGTTTTGTGGAAATAACACACATGCAGTGACCACTGGTGGATCCATGTGTGATTTGTGGAAAAGAATACACATGCAATTACTCTAGTGGTTGATCCATGTTTGTTTGTGGAAATAACACACATGCAATGACTCTAGTGGTTGATCCATATGTGGTTTGTGGAAAGAACACACATGCACTGACTAGTGGTTGATCCATATGTGATTTGTGGAAAGAACACACATGCAATGACTCTAGTGGTTGATCCATGTGTGGTTTGTGGAAAGAACACACATGCAATGAGTCTAGTGTTGGTTTGTGGTTTTAGTATAAGAACAAACATGCAATGACTCTAGTGGTTGATCCATGTGTGGTTTGTGGAAAGAACACACATGCAATGACTCTGGTTGATCCATGTGTGGTTATTGAAAAGAACACACATGCAATGACCACTGGTGGATCCATGTGTGGTTTGTGGAAAAGAACACACATGCAATGACTCAAGTGGTTGATCCATGTGTGGTTTGTGGAAAGAACACACATGCAATGACTCTAGTGGTTGATCCATGTGTGGTTTGTGGAAAAGAACACACATGCAATGACTCTGGTTGATCCATATGTGGTTTGTGGAAAGAATACACATGCAATGACCACTGGTTGATCCATGTGTGGTTTGTGGAAAGAACACACATTCAATTACTCTGGTTGATCCATATGTGGTTTGTGGAAAGAACACACATGCAATGACTCTAGTGGTGGATCCATGTGTGGTTTGTGGCAAAGAACACACATGCAATTACTCTAGTGCTGGTTTGTGGTTTTAGTATAAGAACAAACATGCAATGACTCTAGTGGTTGATCCATGTGTGGTTTGTGGAAAGAACACACATGCAATGACTCTAGTGGTGGATCCATGTGTGGTTTGTGGAAAAAACACACATGCAATGACTCTAGTGGTGGATCCATGTGTGGTCTGTGGAAAAGAACACACATGCAATGACTAGTGGTTCGATCCATGTGTGGTTTGTGGAAATAACACACATGCAATGACCACTGGTGGATCGATGTGTGTTTTGTGGAAAAGAACACACATGCAACGACTCTAGTGGTTGATCCATGTTTGTTTGTGGAAATAACACGCATGCAATGACTCTAGTGGTTTATCCATGTACTGGTTTGTGGAAATGAACACACATGCAATGACTCTAGTGGTTGATCCATGTGTGGTTTGTGGAAAGAACACACATGCAATGACTCTAGTGGTGGATCCATGTGTGGTTTGTGGAAAAGAACACACATGCAATGACTAGTGGTTGATCCATGTGTGGTTTGTGGAAATAACACACATGCAATGACCACTGGTGGATCGATGTGTGGTTTGTGGAAAAGTACACACATGCAACGACTCTAGTGGTTGATCCATGTTTGTTTGTGGAAATAACACGCATGCAATGACTCTAGTGGTTTATCCATGTATGGTTTGTGGAAATGAACACACATGCAATGACTCTAGTGGTTGATCCATGTGTGGTTGTGGAAAGAACACACATGCAATGACTCTAGTGGTGGATCCATGTGTGGTTTGTGGAAAAGAACACACATGCAATGACTAGTGGTTGATCCATGTGTGGTTTGTGGAATAACACACATGCAATGACCACTAGAGGGGTTGAAGTCGATGTGTAGGTTTTGTGGAAAAGAACACACATGCACCTGACTCTACCGGGTTGATCCATGTGTGTTTGGTGGAAATAACACGCTATGCAAATGACGTCTAGTGGTTTTATCCATGTGTGGTTTGTGTAAATAGACACACATGCAATTACTCTCGTGGTTGATCACATGTGTGGTTT
>CAJUXJ010000044.1:0-55792 GCA_910589775.1 Avena eriantha
ATGCACATGTGTGCACAATATGGGCAAATTATCACAAACTATGCCTTGATTCTAGCCATAACATTGGTGGTTTGACCTAAATGCCATGAAACCTCGAACATGATAGGTCATTTGTGAAGGATTTTTTATGATGTTTGCAATTTTTCAAGTTCAATATTTTCCTTGCAACCGTGACACATAATATGACACCACGCGAAGGTTTCACATTGTTTGGATCATTTTTGAATTTCTTATGCCCGTTTCAAACTATATTCAAAACGGCGGGCATGAAGCTTCTTAGACCAGGGCTGAGCCTCGCTGAACTTGAAGTGGATCACTGATGAAATAGCATGTTGTGAACCTATAAATGATTTTTTAAAAATTCACAAGCATTATATTATGTACTTGTAGTTCAAATCTTGGCAACCTCCTTCCGATTCGGCAGGAATTTGTCTTTTTCATGAGGGATGGACAGAAAGGTTGCAGATACACCGGTTGGGAAATTGTCCATATAAGGTGGTATAGTATTTTTTAAAAATGGTTTGGTACCAATGCTAAACTTTAATTTGGTGGTTGCTTCACAGAACACCCCGATTTCGGCACCTCAAAAATGGAAATTGGCTTTTTCGTGCGTCGAAAGGGAAAACTTCCTCCTGCAACATCGTAAGCCATCCCAAGATGCACATGTGTGCACAATATGGGCACATTATCACAAACTATGCCTTGATTCTAGCCATAACATTGGTGGTTTGACCTAAATGCCATGAAACCTCGAACATGATAGGTCATTTTGTGAAGGCTTTTTTATGATGTTTGCAATTTTTCAAGTTCAATATTTTTCCTTGCAACTGTGACACATAATATGACACCACGCGAAGGTTTCACATTGTTTGGATCATTTTTGAATTTCTTATGCCCGTTTCAAACTATATTCAAAACGGCGGGCATGAAGCTTCTTAGCCCAGGGGCTGAGCCTCGCTGAACTTGAAGTGGATCTCTGATGAAATAGCATGTTGGGAACCTATAAATGATTTTTTAAAAAATTCACAAGCATTATATTATGTACTTGGAGTTCAAATCTTGGCAACCTCCTTCCGATTTGGCAGGAATTTGTCTTTTTCATGAGGGATGGACAGAAAGGTTCCAAATACACCGGTTGGGAAATTGTCCATATAAGGTGGTATAGTATTTTTGAAAAATGGTTTGGTACCAATGCCAAACTTTAATTTGGTGGTTGCTTCACAGAACACCCTGATTTCAGGCACCTCAAAAATGGAAATTGGCTTTTTCATGCGTCGAAAGGGAAAACTTCCTCCTGCAACATCGTAAGCCATCCCAAGATGCACATGTGTGCACAATATGGGCACATTATCACAAACTATGCCTTGATTCTAGCCATAACATTGGCGGTTTGACCTAAATGCCATGAAACCTCGAACATGATAGGTCATTTTGTGAAGGATTTTTTATGATGTTTGCAATTTTTCAAGTTCAATATTTTTCCTTGCAACAGTGACACATAATATACACCACGCGAAGGTTTCACATTGTTTAGATCATTTTGAATTTCTTATGCCCGTTTCAAACTATATTCAAAACGGCGGGCATGAAGCTTCTTAGCCTGGGGCTGAGCCTCGCTGAACTTGAAGTGGATCACTGATGAAATAGCATGTTGTGAACCTATAAATGATTTTTTTAAAAATTCACAAGCATTATATTATGTACTTGTAGATCAAATCTTGGCAACCTCCTGCCGATTCGGCAGGAATTTGTCTTTTTGATGAGGGATGGACAGAAAGGTTCCAATACACCGGTTGGGAAATTGTCCATATAAGGTGGTATAGTATTTTTGAAAAATGGTTTGGTACCAATGCCAAACTTTAATTTGGTGGTTGCTTCACAGAACACCCTGATTTCAGCACCTCAAAAATGGAAATTGGCTTTTTCATGCGTCGAAAGGGAAAACTTCCTCCTGCAACATCGTAAGCCATCCTAAGATGCACATGTGTGCACAATATGGGCACATTATCACAAACTATGCCTTGATTCTAGCCATAACATTGGCTGGTTTGACCTAAATGCCATGAAACCTCGAACATGATAGGTCATTTTGTGAAGGATTTTTTATGATGTTTGCAATTTTTCAAGTTCAATATTTTTCCTTGCAACATGTGACACATAATATGACACCACGCGAAGGTTTCACATTGTTTAGATCATTTTTGAATTTCTTATGCCCGTTTCAAACTATATTCAAAACGGCGGGCATGAAGCTTCTTAGCCCGGGGCTGAGCCTCGCTGAACTTGAAGTGGATCACTGATGAAATAGCATGTTGTGAACCTATAAATGATTTTTTTAAAAATTCACAAGCATTATATTATGTACTTGTAGTTCAAATCTTGGCAACCTCCTACCAATTCAGGCAGGAATTTGTCTTTTTCATGAGGGATGGACAGAAAGGTTGCAGATACACCGGTTGGGAAATTGTCCATATAAGGTGGTATAGTATTTTTGAAAAATGGTTTGGCTACCAATGCCAAACTTTAATTTGGTGGTTGCTTCACAGAACACCCCGATTTCGGCACCTCAAAAATGGAAATTGGCTTTTTCGTGCGTCGAAAGGGAAAACTTCCTCCTGCAACATCGTAAGCCATCCCAAGATGCACATGTGTGCACAATATGGGCACATTATCACAAACTATGCCTTGATTCTAGCCATAACATTGGTGGTTTGACCTAAATGCCATGAAACCTCGAACATGATAGGTCATTTTGTGAAGGATTTTTTATGATGTTTGCAATTTTTCAAGTTCAATATTTTCCTTGCAACTGTGACACATAATATGACACCACGCGAAGGTTTCACATTGTTTGGATCATTTTTGAATTTCTTATGCCCGTTTCAAACTATATTCAAAACGGCGGGCATGAAGCTTCTTAGCCCGGGGCTGAGCCTCGCTGAACTTGAAGTGGATCTCTGATGAAATAGCATGTTGTGAACCTATAAATGATTTTTTTAAAAATTCACAAGCATTATATCATGTACCTGGAGTTCAAATCTTGGCAACCTCCTTCCGATTCGGCAGGAATTTGTCTTTTTCATGAGGGATGGACAGAAAGGTTCTAGATACACTGGTTGGGAAATTGTCCATATAAGGTGGTATAGTATTTTTGAAAAAATGGTTTGGTACCAATGCCAAACTTTAATTTGGTGGTTGCTTCACAGAACACCCCGATTTCGGCACCTCAAAAATGGAAATTGGCTTTTTCGTGCGTCGAAAGGGAAAACTTCCTCCTGCAACATCGTAAGCCATCCCAAGATGCACATGTGTGCACAATATGGGCACATTATCACAAACTATGCCTTGATTCTAGCCATAACATTGGTGGTTTGACCTAAATGCCATGAAACCTCGAACATGATAGGTCATTTTGTGAAGGATTTTTTATGATGTTTGCAATTTTTCAAGTTCAATATTTTCCTTGCAACTGTGACACATAATATGACACCACGCGAAGGTTTCACATTGTTTGGATCATTTTTGAATTTCTTATGCCCGTTTCAAACTATATTCAAAACGGCGGGCATGAAGCTTCTTAGCCCGGGGCTGAGCCTCGCTGAACTTGAAGTGGATCTCTGATGAAATAGCATGTTGTGAACCTATAAATGATTTTTTAAAAATTCACAAGCATTATATCATGTACCTGGAGTTCAAATCTTGGCAACCTCCTTCCGATTCGGCAGGAATTTGTCTTTTTCATGAGGGATCGACAGAAAGGTTCTAGATACACTGGTTGGGAAATTGTCCATATAAGGTGGTATAGTATTTTTGAAAAAAGGTTTGGTACCAATGCCAAACTTTAATTTGGTGGTTGCTTCACAGAACACCCCGATTTGAGCACCTCAAAAATGGAAATTGGCTTTTTCGTGCGTCGAAAGGGAAAACTTCCTCTTGCAACATCATAAGCCATCCCAAGATGCACATGTGTGTACAATATGGGGACATTATCACAAACTATGCCCTGATTCTAGCCATAACATTGGTGGTTTGACCTAAATGCCATGAAACCTCGAACATGATAGGTCATTTTGTGGATGATTTTTTATGATGTTTGCAATTTTTCAAGATCAATATTTTCCTTGCAACTGTGACACATAATATGACACCACGCGAAGGTTTCACATTGTTTGGATCATTTTTGAATTTCTTATGCCCGTTTCAAACTATATTCAAAACGGCGGACATGAAGCTTCTTATCCCGGGGCTGAGCCTCGCTGAACTTGAAGTGGATCTCTGATGAAATAGCATGTTGTGAACCTATAAATGATTTTTTAAAAATTCACAAGCATTATATCATGTACTTGGAGTTCAAATCTTGGCAACCTCTTGCCGATTCGGCAGGAATTTGTCTTTTTCATGAGGGATGGACAAAAGGTTCCAAATACACCGGTTGGGAAATTGTCCATATAAGGTGGTATAGTATTTTTGAAAAATGGTTTGGTACCAATGCCAAACTTTAATTTGGTGGTTGCTTCACAGAACACCCCGATCTCAGCACCTCAAAAATGGAAATTGGCTTTTTCGTTCGTCGAAAGGGAAAAATTCCTCCTGCAACATCGTAAGCCATCCTAAGATGCACATGTGTGCACAATATGGGCACATTATCACAAACTATGCCTTGATCCTAGCCATAACATTGGTGGTTTGACCTAAATGCCATGAAACCTCGAACATGGTAGGTCATTTTGTGAACGATTTTTTCTGATGTTTGCAATTTTTCAAGTTCAATATTTTTCCTTGCAACTGTGACACATAATATGACACCACGCGAAGGTTTCACATTGTTTGGATCATTTTTGAATTTCTTATGCCCGTTTTAAACTATATTCAAAACGGCGGGCATGAAGCTTCTTAGCCCGGGGCTGAGCCTCGCTGAACTTGAAGTGGATCTCTGATGAAATAGCATGTTGTGAACCTATAAATGATTTTTTTAAAAATTCACAAGCATTATATCATGTACTTGGAGTTCAAATCTTGGCAACCTCCTACCGATTCGGTAGAAATTTGTCTTTTTCATGAGGGATGGACAAAAAGGTTCCAGATACACTGGTTGGGAAATTGTCCATATAAGGTGGTATAGTATTTTTGAAAAATGGTTTGGTACCAATGCCAAACTTTAATTTGTGGTTGCTTCACAGAACACCCCGATTTCGGCACCTCAAAAATAGAAATTGGCTTTTTCGTGCGTCGAAAGGGCAAACTTCCTCCTACAACATTGTAAGCCATCCCAAGATGCACACGTGTGTACAATATGGGAACATTATCACAAACTATGCCCTGATTCTAGCCATAACATTGGTGGTTTGACCTAAATGCCATGAAACCTCGAACATGATAGGTCATTTTGTGAAGGAATTTTTATGATGTTTGCAATTTTTCAAGTTCAATATTTTTCCTTGCAACTGAGAACATAATATTACACCACGCGAAGGTTTCACATTGTTTGGATCATTTTTGAATTTCTTATGCCCGTTTCAAACTATATTCAAAACGGCGGGCATGAAGCTTCTTAGCCGGGGCTGAGCCTCGCTGAACTTGAAGTGGATCACTGATGAAATAGCATGTTGTGAACCTATAAATGATTTTTTAAAAACTTCACAAGCATTATATTATGTACTTGTAGTTCAAATCTTGGCAACCTCCTACCAATTCGGCAGGAATTTGTCTTTTTCATGAGGGATGGACAGAAAGGTTGCAGATACACCGGTTGGGAAATTGTCCATATAAGGTGGTATAGTATTTTTTAAAAATGGTTTGGTACCAATGCTAAACTTTAATTTGGTGGTTGCTTCACAGAACACCCTGATTTCAGCACCTCAAAAATGGAAATTGGCTTTTTCATGCGTCGAAAGGGAAAACTTCCTCCTGCAACATCGTAAGCCATCCCAAGATGCACATGTGTGCACAATATGGGCACATTATCACAAACTATGCCTTGATTCTAGCCATAACATTGGCGGTTTGACCTAAATGCCATGAAACCTCGAACATGATAGGTCATTTTGTGAAGGATTTTTTATGATGTTTGCAATTTTTCAAGTTCAATAGTTTTCCTTGCAACAGTGACACATAATATGACACCACGCGAAGGTTTCACATTGTTTGGATCATTTTTGAATTTCTTATGCCCGTTTCAAACTATATTCAAAATGGCGGGCATGAAGCTTCTTAGCCCGGGCTGAGCCTCGTTGAACTTGAAGTGGATCTCTGATGAAATAGCATGTTGTGAACCTATAGATGATTTTTTAAAAAATTCACAAGCATTATATCATGTACTTGTAGTTCAAATCTTGGCAACCTCCTACCAATTCGGCAGGAATTTGTCTTTTTCATGTGGGATGGACAAAAAGGTTCCAGATACACCGGTTGGGAAATTGTCCATATAAGGTGGAATAGTATTTTTGAAAAATGGTTTGGTACCAATACCAAACTTTAATTTGGTGGTTGCTTCACAGAACACCCCAATTTCGGCACCTCAAAAATGGAAATTGGTTTTTCTTGCGTCGAAAGGGAAAATTTCCTCCTGCAACATTGTAAGCCATCCCAAGATGCACATGTGTGCACAATATGGGCACATTATCACAAACTATGCCCTGATTCTAGCCATAACATTGGTGGTTTGACCTAAATGCCATGAAACCTCGAACATGATAGGTCATTTTGTGAAGGATTTTTTATGATGTTTGCAATTTTTCAAGTTCAATAGTTTTCCTTGCAATTGTGACACATAATATGACACCACGCGAAGGTTTCACATTGTTTGGATCATTTTTGAATTTCTTATGCCCGTTTCAAACTATATTCAAAACAGCGGGCATGAAGCTTCTTAGACCGGGGCTGAGCCTCGTTGAACTTGAAGTGGATCTCTGATGAAATAGCATGTTGTGAACCTATAAATGATATTTTTAAAACTTCACATGCATTATATCATGTATTTGTAGTTCAAATCTTGAAAAGTTTTTTTAAAATTCCAAATTATGCAATAAATATTTTGTTAATGCAATTTTAGTTGAAAATAGTAAAATTGTATAGTCCAAATAAAAATATTTGAAAACAGAAAATGGTTTTTGATTAGTTATTTAAATTGAAGCACTTTTCCTGTTAAAAGTTTTTTTGAAATTCCAAATTATGTAATAAATATATGTTAATGCAATTTTAATTGAAAATAGTAAAATTGTATAGTTCAAATAAAAATATTTGAAAACAGAAAATGGTTTTTGATTAGTTATTTAAATTGAAGCACTTTTCCTGTTAAAAGTTTTTGAAGTTCCAAATTATGTAATAAGTATTCGTTAATGCAATTTTAATTGAAAATAGAAAAATTGTATAGTTCATATAAAAATATTTTAAAACAGAAAATGGTTATTGATTAGTTATTTAAATTGAAGCACTTATCCCGTTAAAAGTTTTTTGAAATTCTAAATAAATAATCATCTGAAATTGAAACATCTTATTAATTAAAGAAGAAAACAATTTTGAAAATGGTGGGAAGAACAAAAGGTTTGCCAAAATCTGAAAAACGGGTCAACGATCCCGGTTAGTCCCACCAACCGGGACCAATGATCCTGGGTGCGCGTGCTGCCATCAACATGCCTTTGGTCACGGTTGGTCCTAACAACCGGGACCATTGATCATTTGGTCTCGGTTGTTGGCATGAACCGGGACCAATGGTCTGGGCACGTGGCAGCGCAGCAACGCTCCTGCCCAGACCATTGGTCTCGGTTCGTCCCAACAACCGGAACCAAAGGATCAACGGTCCCGGTTGTTGGGACCAACCGGGACCAAATGTCTGTACTAGATAACTGTTCCCCTCCTTCTTCTTCCCTATTCACTTCACTCGCAAAACGCCTAAGGAAAATCACACGCGGAGCAAAACGACGCTGTCAGGCTGCAGGATTTTCGAGCCGTCGTCGACCGCGCCGCCTGAGCCCTCTTCGCCGCCCGAGCCCACGTCGCTCTGCCTCCGACCGCGCTGCCGCCCGAGACCCTACCCGCGCCGCCACCCGCCGAAACCCACGCCGCCCAAGCCCTGCACTTGCTGCCGTAGCCCCTGCCTGCGCCGCCCCCCGCTGAAGCCCGCGCCGCCTGAGCCCTGCACCTGCCGCCCGAGCCCGCGCCGCCCGAGCCCACGCCGCCTGAGCCCGCGTCGTCGATCTCTCTCCGGCCCCGCACGCCGGCCGCCACCGCCGGCCGGTAAGCCTCCCCGTCCGACCCTTTATATTAATTAGGTTTTTATTAGTTCGGTTTTTAATTAGGTTTTTACTTAGGTTTTAGTTAGGTTTTTAATTAGGTTTTTAGTTAGGTTTTTAGTTAGGTTTTTAATTAGGTTTTTAGTTAGGTTTTTAGTTAGGTTTTTAGTTAGGTTTTAGTAATTGTAAAAATGTTTATTTAATTAAAAATAATTTAAAAAAGGATTAGAATTGGGAAAAATCATAACTAATTCATTTTAAATCTAAAAAATGTGTATAATATATCAAAATATTCAGAAAAAAGAGCTCTACCATTTAAAAATGTAAGCATTCATATTCATACAACTTTTGAACCTTACTTTACATAGAGGAACACCGACACCCCCTAAGTACCATAGGTTCGCTTGCTTGTCCACCTAGGGCATTCCAAACCGATTTAGAAAATAAGTGCATAGTGTTTTGCATTATTTGCATTATAGTAACTCGAAAATAAGTGCATACTATGGATCCAACACAACAAGATACTCGTGCATAGTGTCATATCATTATTGATGCGATGTGTTAGTTGTTTAACTTGCAGATCCTATGGATCCAAAACATCCTCCAAGGGATGATCTGCGAAAATAAAGATATCGATATCGATGTCACGAGTGAGTTTCTGAACGATTCCGGTTTGGGAGATGAGTCTCTCAACCGAGGAGACGGATCCGATGAGGTAGAAGCCGAAGCCTGGAACAGGGGAGAAGCCGATAAGGAAGAAGGCGACGGCTCCGGCGGAACCTTAAATCTCGCAAACACCGGCCATGTGTATATATGTATTTTTGTAATTAAAATGCTGCTGTCTATATATATACATGCATATATTAACACTCTTTCTTCTTTTAGCCCTCCGGATCGAGAACTTCTTTCGTAACAACGAAACGAGGCCCAACAAAAAAGTTGGATGACACAGTGAGGTATAGGATCGACGTGGTCGGTGTAGATGGCGAACCGCAAGCTTCCGTCGATGTCGCAAGAAATTTTTTCAAGCAATGCAGAGTTCTTGTGAGGGACTACATCCCGATCACCGTTCAAGAATGGAATTGGCCAAGCGGCGGTGGAGTCCCGTATGTCGGCGGCAACGCCAAAGATAAGCTCTTTGACAAGCTCATGACTAATTTCCTCCTCCCGGTACCAGATGTGATTCCAGATGAGAAGGAGAGAGCAAGAAGGGAGCTTGTGCAAAGAGTCAAGAAGTTTGCTCTCAACAAGATGGCCGATGCATTCAAGAACTAGAAGAAGAAACTGTACAATAACTTTGTCAAGGTAGAGAAGACTCCGAATTTCAATGAAGCCGGCTATGCTAAGTTAAGACACCAGTGGGAGGATTTTGTGAAGTACAAGACATCAGAGAAAGCTAAGGAAAGGTCTAGAATAAATACGGAGAACACTGCTAAGAAACTGTACCACCATAACATGGGGCCTGCTGGTCTACGCCGGTTGCATGCCTAAGTGGAATGCACTTGAGGTCAATTACATAGCTGCCGGGATCAGACCAGAGCCTGCAACATGGACACCACGGGCTATGAGGGCACGTTGGACAAAGAAGGGAGGGCAATATATAATCAGAAACACAAAGATGATCCCCTACTGCCCATTGCCGATATTAGAAATGCAGTAGATGATGTTGCAGCGGGACGGTTCGTTCCCGATAGAGAGAATGACGAGCTCACACAGGCCCTTAAAAATCCTGAACAAGACGGACGAGCACGAGGCACACCAGGCTCCAAGCCGTGGAAGGTTGCCTTGCCCCCAGAAATGAAGAGATATCCCGATAAAAGCCATCAGAGGAGAAAGCAAAGGGAGGCAACTGAGAAAGCGGCCACTGCAGACCGGCTGCGTAATGTAGAAGAAGCATTAAAGCGGCACTAGGGTTAACTCGATAGACTGAGCCAGCAAGGTACTAGCGGCCAATCTCAACGGCACGTGGTAGACGCTGCATTCGAGGGTACCGGCGCCCCATCGAATAAGAAAAGCAGCGTCGCTTCCACGCAGCCTCATGATGTTGATGATGATGCACCGACGACATCTCCTCCTAAACGCTACCCAGTGGATGATATCACAGAGACAACAGCTTGTGAGCTAAAGGTGCAGGTTATGAACTTAAGGGTGACGGCGGCGGTCGGCATGGCGGTACCAATTGCGCCTAACCCAACTTGGCATTGCAGACCGGTTCCAAAAGGGTACGCTGTCGTCACGGTGGATGAGGTGAAGGAAGATTTTGAGGAGCTGAAGCTAGACCACCCTGCAGGGGAAGATATGGAGCTGACTCAACTAGGAGAAGCCAAAGGGGGGACTATTCTATGGCTAAAGGAGCGCATCATGCTTCCAAATTATGTGCTGCCAAGGCCACCCACTCCTCAGAGCAGCAATCCACATTTGCCGCCACCTCACCATTCTCCAGCGCAACCGTCGCCTTCACCACCTCACCACTCAGCGCAACTGTCTCCATCGCCGACTCAGCCGTCTCCGCCGCCCCGTCAGCCGTCTTCGTCCCCTGAGCCTCAAAGACAAAAGCGGAAGTATACTAAGGGGGGCAGCACCACCACCAGCAGCAAGAGCACGTTCCGATCACCGAAACGTAAGCTATCTCCCCTCCCAAGAGTACCTCATCAGAATATGAAGAAGCTACCTTGCGAGAAGACAGATGAGGAAACTGATGCGGCCGCAGCTGCCCATTATGAAAAGTGGAAGATTGACATGGCAAACAAGAAAAAGCCGATAGAGGCATTTTTCCCGGTCACCGCAGAAGATAAAGCCAAAGCAGCCGCGCTTAAGATTCAGCTTCACCAACCCATAGTGCTCACATCAGACTATAATCGCTCTATTACCAAGTCGGCTGAGGCAAAAGAGCGGAGAGTCGGGAAAGAAGTTGCCCAGCTCGGACAACAGAAAAATCAATCGATCGAACCGCTCAAAGTGTACGATACCAATGAGTGGATGATCCAGGAGCGGCATGATCCGAACATTGATCCGGAGTTTGTTCGACTGTACGGAGAAAAAGCCCAATTATATGGACTGTCTATTACTAAGTACATGAGCCGTATGCATGAGTTCGAGGGGTACCAAGAAACAGCATACGTGTACCAGTACGGGGCTCCTCTCGTCAAACCCGAGTTAGTCAAAGATCTACCAACAAAAATGCGAAGAATGCATAACTGGTACCTCCAAGCCTGTGCTAATTCCAAAAACTGGATCTATGCTACATATAAACACCACCATTACGGTCATGGAGATGGCTTCCTACTGATCGAATTTCCAGAATTATTTCAGTTTTACCAAGAAGACGCCCTCGACAAAACTATCGTCAGTGCCTATTGTTTGTAAGTATTATTAATTTCTGTAATTAAGTCTTTCTAGCTCAGCTCATTCGTTGCTTGTATAATCTTACTAATCACTATACTAATTATATATGCAGAATAAAGATTCAAGAATGCAACAAAGGACAAATCTATAACATTGGGTTTGTTGACTGTAATTTCGTTCATGAAGCTACTCTAAAAATAAATCCCAAAGAGACAGAGGATAACTTGTTCCATGCGTTGAAGTATTTCAGCAACAGAAGGGAAATACTATTTCCTTACAATGCTAGGTGAGTGTTACTGTCTTGTACACATTCTATTTTCGCTTACTCGATGTTAAGCGTATAATTGACTCGTGTTATATTTTGTTAGTGTGTCAAGCTTCCACTATATTCTGTTAATCATTGTTGTTGACACCGGAGTAGTAAAAGTCCTGGACTCGAAACGCACACCATTAGAAAAGTGGGCGAACATGCAGGAATGCATCCAGAGGGCATGGAAACGGTTCACCGCCAAAACTAGGGGTATTTGGAAGCTAGAGCTTACATTTCAATCATTGACTATAAGTACTACTTGCTAGATCCACGCATCTCTTTGATTCTAGTTTCAATACCACCATTATCATGCTTGATTATTATTTTGATTGAACTCCGTTCTCGTAAAGTGCTTGAGGCAGGAAGCCGGGAATAACTTATGTGGATACTATGTCTGCGAGTTCATTCGCCAGACAACCAAAGAGAAGGGGGCAGACCGGAACATCAGAAAAATTGAAGTACGATAAACAATAATCACAACTTTATTTTATTACCACCAATTGTGTTTAGTTTCATTCATATATATTGATCCCCTTTTTTATATTAGATCGAACAGATGCGGGGCGGTCTTCTATCACAAGAACGCGTGCAAGCAATTCAAGAGGAAATTGCCGGATTCTTGTTAGAACAAGTCATAGATCCGAAAGGAGAAACTATTACCCACTTCATTTGGAAGGGTGAAGTGTATAAAAGAAGATGTAAATTAGATCAAATTCGTGTGAGAGTATCGTTTGTAATTATAATATGTTTCGACCAAGAAGACGAATGAGACGGTGTATATATTTATGATCATGCATGATGTGTAATATATATCGTGGTTTCATTATTGCTGTATATATGTAGTACCATGAAATTGATAAAAATATCCTGCCGCGGTAGAAAAATAGCCCGAAAATCCTGCCGTGGCACAAAACCCTGCCGCGGCAGAAAAATAGCCCGAAAATCCTGCCACGGCACAAAACCCTGCCGCGGCACAGAGACCAATGATCCCAGTTCGTGCCAAGAACCGGGACCAATGATCCACCCCCGCCCGTCTCTGGCGTTGCCACGTGGGGACCCATTGGTCCCGGTTTTTTCCACGAACCGGGACCAATGATCCACCCCCCTCGTCGCTCGCCCGACCACGTGGAGACCCATTGGTCCCGGTTCGTGCGTGAACTGGGACTAGCATTAGTCCCGAGCGATTGGTCCCGGTTCGGGAACCGGGACCAATGGCCCTTATGAACCGGGACTAGAGGCCCTTTTTCCACCAGTGATAGTTCGTAGTGAATCTAAACACTAAAAGAGTCTAGATACATTCCGTTCACAAAACTACACTAGTAAAAAACGGCCTTTGATACCGGTTCCAGAGGGGCTTTGGTACCGGTTTGGCAACCGGTAGCAATGAATCGGGACTAAAGCCCCCCTTGCTACCGGTTCCTTACAAACCGGTATTAAAAGTGCCTCCACGTGGGCACGGAGGAGCCCGCGGAGCTAGAGACCTTTGGTACCGGTTTGTAACACGAACCGATACTAGAGATATTTTTTTCAATTTTTTTTTCAATTTTTGAATTATTTGACTCATTAATCTCTCTCTCTTGGAACATTTTTAACACTAACTATACTTAATATTAGGTCAAATCGCAGACTTCCCGGTCGGTCACCCATCCTAGCACTACTCCACTCCCAGCACGCTTAACTTCTCTCTTCCATCAGTATGTCCTTGCGCGAAGCCCATTAGTACCTTGTTGTCAACAATACCATATCAATCATATTAGCTCATATTAATATGTCACACATGTTAATGTTTCGAAACTACAAACAACTATTTAAGTAAACAACAATAAATAGCTAATAATAATATGAAAGTTAAAAACTAATTAAAATAATATTTGGTCATTTTTTGCCATTTATTCATTTAATATGGCATAAATAATATATTTAAATACGTAAATCGAAATTTGAAAAATAATATATCCATTATTATCAGAAAAATGTGAAGAATCCAAATATGGCATAAAGTTTTTGTTCCAAAAAAATTAAAATTTTTAAATAACATTTTTTCCTTTTCGAATTTTAAAAATCTAAAAGAATCCCAAACAGCCAAAGGTAGTTGAAATCAAAAAGCAAATGTTTTTTCCGCACATTTTGATAGGTTGTATGTTTTTTTCGACATCGTACGCAAAAGTTATAGCCATTTGAAGTTTTCATAACAGTTTATGTCGAAATTCATGTTTGTTAATTTTCATAACAACTAAATCACTTAATATAACTACAGTTTGAAGGATTTTATTTTTGGATTTTTTTTACAATTTTGAAGGTCTATCTTTAGTCCTGGTTGGAGACACCAACCGGGACTAAAGGTGCAGCGCTGGCCCCACCTCCGCCTCAAATTTGGCGCGAAACCCTTTCGTACCGGTTCGTAACTAAAGGTGCAGTGCTGGCCCCACCTTCGCCTCAAATTTGACGCGAAACCCTTTCGTACCGATTCGTAACACGAACCGGTACATTAGATTCTAAACGAACCGGTACTAAAGGTTTGCCGGCAAACTAGGCAGTTAAACCGGTACTAATGCAGCCTTTAGTACCGGTTCTTATGGATACTAAAGGTCAAATCCTTTGGCTAGTTTTCTACTAGTGCTAAAACATCTTATATTTTGAAACGTAGGGAGTACAAAGGAGTTGTACACAGACGTTGCTTGGCAAACCCATGAATGATAGCCATATAGACTACGGAGTCAACTTGGTATATACAACAGCTATGAATGAGTATGAGTATATATGAGGAGAAAAAACAAAGGCGACCTACATTATTTGATCTATTTGGAAATATGTGTCGCAGATTTGTCTAGATACATATATATTTAGACGTGTTTTAGTGTGTATATATGCACGTATGTAGGCCAATATGCGACACATTTTTTAGGATTATATATCCTGGGGTTTTTATATTTCACCGCATTCTGCAAAACTAATCTTTAAGTACAAATATGTAACAATACGTTTCTATCACGGGTTCCTACTATATGGATAGACAGTCAATATTAATAGTTTCTAATCGTTTTCAAGACTTTGAGAATGTGCCATTGCAATCATTTAGTACATTTATTGATAGTTTAAGTTACGATATAGTCACATTACATGACGCTACAGATAATGTAAGTAAGAGAGTAGAATAAGTTTATTTTAGGTTGTGGGTAATAAGGAGATTAAAAAATAAAATAATAATTTATTTGTTCCAAAATAAGAGACACTTTGGACTAAATTTTTTATTGACTTGTATAAATAAACATAAATAGGACCTAACATTTCTATTTTTAAGTATTAAACGGAATATGCATCTTGGAGAACGGTGTGTGTGAATTGTCGTGTGTTTTAGAATGAAGAAAATGAGGACATAATTTGCAAAAGTAAAATTGATGTTCTTACTACTTAGATGCGGGGTCCTTTTTGTTTTGATAAATGGTATTATATTAGTATCAAGAAAGTATCTATTACACAAGGCCTCTGCAATGGCTCAAGATCTCACAAACAATTTCATACATCTAGGATGCGTCCCTAATATTGAGATGATAAAAACCGCTTAAGTCACACGTGACATTTACTAGCAAAAAGTTTATGATGATTAAAAATTCATATATTACTTTAAATCGTATAATATAAATTGTGAATTTATTCTGGGTCGCTTTTCTTACAATGGAGATGATGCCCTTGCATTTGCGAGGGCCACCACACTAGTTACTAGAAAGCCAAAGTACAATGGCAATGAACATGCAAGCCTAGGTGGAATAGGCTAGAAATGCTACCTGGTCATGTTTGTCTTTACCGGGGGAAACACTAGGACCAACTCACTGGTCCGGGTAGCTGCGTCATGCGACGGCGCCTCCCTCCACGAGGGCGCTGCTTGGTACGGGGTACCCGGGGGGCTTGGAGCATGGTGGGGCATAGTCGGTGGGCGCTGCGGTCTCGGATCGTCTTTGCTTAGTCGATTCACTGCTGTCTGTGTTTTTTCTTTCTTTTTCTTTTTTGAAACGCTCACCCGTGCTTTTTCTATCCTGTTGTATAACTTCCTTTGGGCGTTGTGCTGTCTGGCCCAGCAGCGGTGTCACCTGGTGCTTTATTTATAAAGCAGGGTGAAAGCCCATTTCGAGAGAGAGAGGAATCGAGTGCAGTCTCAACTGCTTCACACTGATTTAAATTTTTTACAGCGTTTATCAGCATTTTTTGAGGGTGATATTTAACTATTTGCACACTCAGTCCCTGTCTTAGGATGACACATAGGGAACATAATGTGTAATATGAACTTACCTTTGCAAGGATCTAGCTAGAACAATACTCCCTCTGTAGAATAATTCTACACAGCATGGAGTTCTTATAGGGTCACCGAAGAAATAATCAAAGTTTGACCCTTACATTTCGTTCATTCAATACGTCATGGTGGACGGTGACATTAGATTTGGTACCTCATGGCAGCTGGCTTTTTTTTGAGAGCAACACACGTATTTCATTAATAGAAAATCAGGTTACATGACGCAACATACGTGGAAACTAAAAGACAGACCGGGATAAACTGATTATCCTGAATTTGCAGATAAAATCCTAAGAAATTGAAAAATACAAAACGATCTCTAAAATTTTCCGCAACCACCATAGCTAGCGGCCGCCGCCCAACTCCAGCACCGCCAAGGCGGATGCCGGGAGAGACGCCGAACCTCCATCATTGCAAGATCCAAAACCGCACCATCGCCAACGAGGCTTTGTGAGTCGATGAACAGGCCTGCTGCACGCAGCGAGACACATGTCGCTGTGGCACGTCGACCGGGGGACGTACCCGTGCTGTCTTGGACCAAGATCTGCCGTCTCGCATCGACGAAGTCGGAGAAGAACAGCAAATCCACCACCTCCGGACCAACATCCTTGCTCCAGAAGAATCACCTTGCCCCGGCCACCAGCGTCGTCGCAAATAACAACGAGCGCCGGCGACACACCGAGAAACTATTCTCGCCAGATCTGAAGAACGGCGAGAAGACCAAGCTGTCGATCTGAAGGACCGATCAGCACACGTTGCCATCAAACTCCGAGGCGCAGCCTCGAAGGTCGTCGCCGGTGTGGGAGTAGAGTTGAGGCAGATTTATTCGCCTGGGCGCCGCTCCCACCACCCCAATGACACACCAAAGCAGACAAAACCTAACCCTAACTACTAGGCCAGAATAGAGGAACGAGGCCCCCCTCCCTCGTGCCGCCGACGGAGCGGCAAGCGTAGGGAGAGGGGACCAAGGCTAACGTCCTGGCCGGATGAGATCGGGAGGAGTTTTTTTCCGCCGCCGCTGCTCGCGAGAGCAAACGCGCTAGGGCGGGGAAACGTTTGGCACGGCACTGCGCATGGCAGCTGGCTTTGGGTCTAGATAGAACGCACCACAGCAGTGCCAGATATTTTATTTGCAATTTATAAGAAAAGGGAATATATTAATAAGATACCAAAGGCGACCCTGGCTGCCACTCCCGCATGACGACGAATGGTATTGTGGGGTAGAAGATCGACAACCATATGGAGGGAAGTGACGGCCATGGCGGGGGCGCAGCAGCCGCCGCCCTTCAGTCCATGGCCCTAGACTGTGGCTAGCTGCCGCCGTGCACCGCCGCTCGACCACCGCATCCCACCGCCACGCCAGGCACGACATTAACCCCTGCACGCCCTATCTACTCAATCTCTCCACACGAAGAGGAGAAACAGGAGGGTACCATCCTCAACCTCGCCGTCTTCGCCATCCGGGCACCGCCACCACCATTGGCGCCGGCCAGGCGGGCTCGGTGATGTGGTTTCTCGCTCGTTAGGGGATTAGATCGCCATGGAGCCGGATATGCATGCAACCCGGAGGGAGTTTTTTCCTCGTCCTCAGTTTTCTGCACTTATGGTTACCGTGCATATTTTGTTTGCAATACATGAGTGCCCTTGTTGGTACATGTGTTGTTCATTGAAAATAGCTGACAATGAAAAATAGGGAGAATTATTGGCAATTTTATGAAGTACTATGATACGGGCTGGTAGCTACAAGGTTAATAGGGAAACATCAAAGTACAAGAATTGAAGTGCACCTTTGTGCTAACTAGCCTGTTGGCCCTCACAAATTTATACGAACTGAAATACCATATAAAACAAGGCTAAAGCAAAAAAAATAGACTCATGATAACAATGAAGTATACCATGTACTATGTCTTAATAATTATAAAGAATGCTGGAGAAACATTCACTGACCTATATTATGAGTCATTGTTAAGAATATATAATACACGCCTAGCCCTTTTCATCAGTTCAGACTTTAGGTCCAGTTGGCTAGTGCATCAATTCAATATGGTATTAGAGCCAAGAGGTCTCAAGTTCAAGACCCAGCTCACGTAGTATTAAAAAAATCTGTTCGGCTTCTCAGGCTGTTCCACCCACAGGGACACTTCTCTACGGCTACAAGGTTCTCGTTCAGACGCCACACCTAAGGCTTTAACAAAGAACTACACGTAGAGGTTCCTCTTATATGATCCCTAGCATAAGAACTCATCCCATATAAACATGCCTAAAAAGAATATGGGAAAGTACGAAACTACTTCATCTCCACAATATAGGTTACATACGATGACGAGGGTTTAACTCATCAATGCCCATTGTTATGGACTTGGGTTTTGGAGAAGGAGGGAGCGCTGGAGACATCTATTGGCTAGCAAACAAGCACACAGGGGACAAAGATTTACCCAGGTTCAGGCCTCGTAGAGGTCCCTACTCCTGCTTGTCTGCTCGTGGAATTATTGAAGGAACCGAAGGTTACAATGGTGCGTAGATGCAATCCGGCGAGGGTTGTGGAAACTAGGGTTGCGTGTGTCCTCCTCGCCGCCCCCTCCTAGCCTTTATATAGATAGGCTAGGTCTCGGGTAGCAGGTCGAGTCGGTTACAAATTAGGGTTTTCCCCTTCAAACTTTCTATCTTTAACTTCTTCTTGTTCTTCAAGCAATCGAGAGTCCGTAGGCTACTCGAGTCCTTCGTTTGGGTCTTGGCGACACCGTGGGCCTGTCCTATTTAGACCGTATATACCAAACTCGAGTACCTGTAGGGTATACCCATGTCAGTAGCCCCCGAGTGTCCAGTGGAATCGCAGATTCGGTTGGGGACTTTTTGAAGTCTTTCGAGTACCTGAACGAGCGCATTTCGACTGCTTTATTTGTGTCATAGGGATTGTTGATGTACGTGCCTGATATAACCAAAGTATCGGTATCAGTTAACCACCATAGGGTGAAACAACGCAATCTACTCGAACTCGAGTCCCCGGACTCGAATCCGGAAAAGTGCTGGTGTAATTCGACTCAAGCCGCGGAGGGCTTACACGAGTCGTATTCCAATTATATGGGTGTGAGCACTCGATGCGTCCGTCAAGGCATGTTCATCGTACCTGTAGGCACATATACATTTCTGGTAGTGCGCAGCTAATGCGTTGCTAGGCCTTATTCAGGTCATACCTTCATGCTGTAAGCGCGGCATCCGAATTTTATCATCGCGGAGACGATTCGGGTGACCCAGGAGACGCAGTCTCTTTGTAGGGAAAAATTATGAGGCGGTGTCGCCATGAGCTTCGAGTGTGGACGTTATCAACACACAGTTTTTGTACAAATAATCATAGAGTGCGCAACCAACGCTCCCTATGGGAGTAGCCCTCGAGTACCTGGTTGAGTCGAAGACTCAGGCAGGGACTAAAGAACTTTTGCGACTGCTGTCGTTTTTTGCTTGCTTGTTTCAGTCGAATTTGTTTCCGGCGCTCCCTACGGGAGTAACCCATGTCCATAGTCGAACCGTATTTCGAGTGGTTGGGTTTTGACTTTTATTGTCAATATTCCTGCAAAAAGAAAAGAAAAAAAATTGTAGGGTGCGTGACCAGCGCTCCCTATGGGAGTAGCCGCCGAGTGCTTGGTGGAGTCGAAGAATCAAGCAAGGACTAAAGTAGTCGAAGTTTTCCGCTGCGTAGCTTTGATGACGTCAGTGCTGACGCTTTACCTGAGTTGCCCGCGTGAGCGCGTTTGACGGGACGTGACGAGCAGTGGGTCCCACTTTCTGACTTTGATTTGACTGGGCGTACGTAATCTTTATTTTAACTGTGTCTCCTCGATTTCCGCGTGTAATGGGAGTAGTGGAGGGATGGTTCGCGCTTCCACTCCTCGACGTGTCTAGCACGATGTTTGCCACGCGTCCAGTAGGGTTTTTCTGAGCCGTTGGATTGCATCTTCCAGGGGTTAAGTAGCGGCGCTCCGACGGTAATTTTCTCATCTGCTCTCATTCATCTTTGCTTCCATCGCCATTGCCGCTGCTCCTCTGCTTTCTTTGCGCTCGTTTCTTCCACAACGCTAGACCAACTCCTCCCGTTTCCGAGCTACTTTCTTCGCTCGCATCGCCATCGTGCAATGGGGAAGAAGAAGGGAGGCGATGCGGCTGATTCCGCGGCCACCGTTGCCGCAGCGAAGAGGAAGGGCGGCTCCGCCGCTACGGGCACCAGCACCGCCGCCGGCGGGAAGAAGAAGGCCGCAGGCACCCGCATCACGAATGGTGCGTGGTGCCCCTCCATCATCAAGTCATCTGATCTCCGTATTATTCGCCAAGACGGAGTACTGTCTGCCGCAGTCGCCGACGCGCGCGTCCCTAGCGGTGAGACAATTCCTTCTCCTCCAGCTGGCTTTCGAGTGATGTTTTTAGCATTCATCATTCGCGGTCTCTCCTTGCCCCTTCACCCCTTTTTTAGGGGTCTCCTTTGTTTCTATGGGCTTCAGCTCCATCAGCTGTCCCTGAATTCGATTCTCCATATCTCTTGCTTCATCACACTCTGCGAGTGCTGGCTCAGAATCGAGCCACACTTCGGCCTTTTCAAGCGCCTCTTCAAATTGAAGCGCCAATCTGTGTCTGGCTCGTTAGTTTATGATGTAGGTGGTTGCGGAATCCATGCCGACCCATCTGCCACCTACTTCGACATCAAGCTCACGGCGTCCGTCCAAGGGTGGAGGGACAAATGGTTCTACATCCGCGATGAGAAGGCTGACGGTGAGCACTTCGGACTCGCGCCCTTCGATCCCGGGACGCCGTGCAGGAGGATGCGCTCCTGGAAGAATGTAGTCATGCCTGGTGAGTCCGCGGAGACAGATGTGCTGTACCAGCGCGTCTGCGACCTCGAGAGTCGCATAGGTAAAGAGGAGGGAGGCTGCGCCCTCATTCGCACTTGGCTGCGCTGTCGCGTCCAGCCCCTGCAAGCCAGAGTCCACCCCATGTTTCAGCGGGTTGGCGCTGATGATGCCACTCGCGTGTCTGCCGATGGCATGTCCACGAGTGAGGTGGACAAGAGGGTTCGACTGGTCACCAAGTACACCGTCAAGGATGTACTTCCCAGTGAGCCAGTTGTTCCTCCATTTGATGCTTCGAACCCTCCTCCTGAGGTATAGTTGCGCTACGTAGTAGCTAGAATTGTCGATTACTTCTCTGTTGTTTACTTGCCATTTGCTGAATTTGTTGTCTGTGTGCAGGATTGGGCAGTGTCACCTTGTATGCCCCCTCTACCTGAGGGGATTATGCCTCACGAAGCTTTGGAAGAAGACGAGTCGAAGTCGACCGTCCCTTCTGATGTGGAGGAGGAAGCCCCCGAGTCCGATAGTACGGATACTCGCAAGCGTTCGCGCAGTGAGGATTCGGATGCGTCGTCTCCTTCGACTCCGGAAGGTACGGGTGTTGGTGCGGAGTCGCCGATACCTGCTATTCCTGTGAGCGCCATGGCACCATCTTCTCGCAAGAAGATGCGATTGCCTAGGGAGTCCTCATCAGAGTCGGGAGAGGCCACTTTTGACTTTGACAAGATTGACTGGTAAGTTTTTTAGTTCACTTGTTCCTCTCTGTTTTGTCCTTGTTGGCTCGTCTCAGAGTTTTCCCTTTCTTAATGTGGGTTTTGTCTTTTAGTCAAGAGGCGTCGTCATCTTCTGGCGACATCCAATTTTTGAAGGAATCAGGAGTCGCGACCTCAAGGGCCAAGAAAGAGGTCGAGCGCGCTCCCTTCCCCGCCATTGGCGGCCCACTCCGGGCACAACTCTTCTAGTTCTCCTCATGTAGGGGAGCATCGAATGGTTGCCCGGATGACGGTACAGCAAACATCTTCGGAGTCATTGGAGGACCATGTAAGTGTAGTTTTCCTCCTTTTTAGTGTTGAAGTCGATGTTATTTATTGCCTCTGCAGATTCCTTGTTGTGCGATAGCTCCTTGCGAAGTAAGCCGCGCACTTGGAAGAGCAAGTGCTTGCGATGGGCCGCCAGCATGCAATGCTGGAGACGCGTCACCGCGTGGTTGAAAGTGAGTGTTCTACACTTCTTCTGCTTCATCTTCTCCTTTTGATATAGTCGACTGATAGTCAACTTTTGTTTGTCGTGTAGCTGAACATAATGCCCTATTGCGTGATGCCGCCACCTTGGAGAAGACACTTGCCGCGGCTGTGAAGGGTCGCGACGAGGCAATCGCAGCGCGTGACGAGGCACAGAAGCGTGAAGAGGATCTGCGTGCCTCCTTCGCGGCCAGGGAGAAGTTGTTCGAAGAACAACTGTTCTCAATTGCCAAGGCCCTCTCAGGTACTTTGCCTGTGTATATTGTTATCATTCTCTGCTTCGAGTGTTTTTTTTGTTGGTGGCACTGATGTTTTTGTCCATGTGTGGATTTATGTACAGATGCTGGCGATTTGAGCTTCGACCCGCATGCCCTTCGTCGTGATGACGCTCTGGCGGGTGCACTGTCAGCAGTCGAAGATCGCAGCACCACCGTGCAGGACACGCTCTCCAAGACCAAAAACATACTCAGTCGCCTTCGGGAGGAGCTGATGCCCAAGGCGGAGCTAGTCGAGAATATTGACGAGCTGGTGGAGTCACTCGCTAGGGGTGTGCCTTCCATTTCAAGAACTCACTCCGCGTGGCTGGTGCGTCCATGTCGCTTGCCATGGTGCAGGCCCACGGAGTCGAGATCGATCCTGCCGCAGTGTCGAAGGCGATGCTTGTTAGTGTGGACGGCCAGCAGGTAGTCTTTGCTCGCTTCGCGACTGCCTGTGGCAAATATGGACATCATCTGATAAATACTGTTGCGAAGTACTCTGAGGAGCTCCAACATGCCAAGAAGGCGGCAAAAGCTTCGACATCAAGGGCCGGTGGAAAGTCAGTGGCGTCTAACACTGCCACGGACTTGATGAAGCCCCCGAAGCCATCGAAGTCGAAGAAGCCAGTTGCTCCATAGTTATCTTTGTAATAGTTAATTAGTTTATGTCCTTTTGTTTAAGAACATGCCTGCTGGCGAGTGTATCTGCTGATACTTTTGCTAGTCTTGAATGCATCTGATTCTTTTGTCTTTGTGCTGATTTGGTCGTGTTATTTGCTTCTATCTTGACTTGTGGTAGGGTACATCAAGTGATCCTTTGAGGGAAACTCAGGACTCGCCGATTCTTGATAATACCATGGCACCGTCGCGCTCCAGGGTAGATGAGATGTCGTTGCTTTCGCGACTGCGTGACCGTGTGAAGCAGTTGGAGCGTGAGTTGCCCGTGCTCCGTGGTAACGCGGATGCGTGGAAGTCGAAGGTGGAGAAAGCCGCCGCCCGAGAGCAGTATCTGCTTGGCGAGGTGACGCAACTGGGCGACCAATTCAAGTGTTAGTTTGTTTGCTCTCATCTTTCCCTTGTAGTCACTCGCAGTGGTAAGTTGTCCTCATGCTGCTGTTGTTGCTTCGTGTAGTTGTCAGCGCACGTCATCCGCAGGTTGAGAAGGATAGAATTGCCATTCGTATGCATGATCTCACCCAGGAGGAACTTCAAGAGAGCGGATACTTCTGGGTAGACCATGATCGTGCGATTGCGCTAGCAACCTTGCAGGATCGCGCGTCATGAGTGCTGCACTTTCTGAAGAAATCGCAGTCATGTTTCAAGAACATTTATCGGATGATGTTTCTGCTGGATGTTACTCCATAAGGCCTGCTGGCGCTCCTTGCCAAGTTTCAAGATTTGTCTTCGGTTGACGAGTGCGTGAGGCAACAGTTGGTGGCTGGTCCCAAGGCTGGTCTCTCGCTGGTGTGGCTGCACAGGCCTTACGAGAATATCATTTTGCAGCCCGGAAGTTGGGGTGGACAGGCAACACGGTACCCAAGTTGATTTTTATCACCACGATTCGAAAAGTTGGGGCGCCAATTGCTGAGAGGGGTCTTTCGAGTGAATGATGGCCAAACCAAATATTTTCAAATCGCCCCCGTTAAGTCAGGATATTCCATTACACTATTTCCTGCTGTGCCCCTCCTTTGCCGGTCACTCTTCTTAGCCACCCTGCACGTGTCATAGAGGCAAATCCCTTACTGTACTTTCCTAACTCTCGACACTGAATCTTGCTGCGGCGGCGGTGGTGGTCCGTTTTCTTCCCTTTCCCGATCCTAAATCTGCCAGTGGCAGAGGACCTTTTTTCTCCCTCCCCCGACACTGAATCTGGCGGCGGCGGCCCAGCATGTCTTGCAAGGCGAAGGTTGTAGCTACGTCGCCGACTGAAAAGGGTCCGTCGGGGCCCAAGTCTGGATCTCAACGCGTAGCTATGACGAGGTCTTCAGCCCTGGTTAGCGAGGAGGCCAACAAGGATTCTGCTCCCAAGGTACCTACGAGCTGCGGGTTGAAGAGCAAAGCAAGGCTGGCGGTGGATTTTTCGGCTCCGGTGGGCGAATGCAGCACTCAGATCTCGAAGAAAAAAACCCGGGAGAAGAGCGAGAGGTGAATTTTTCTTATCTGTGCCTTAACTTGCAAGTAGATTAGTTACGGCATAATAGAATCGAATGAACTGAAATGTTCCCCTTTTAATCAAATTAGGCACAATTTTGATACAAGTGACCTATATGAGTTCACAGTTCATGTTCGACAGTACACTGCAAAGCTTGATTTTGGTTGCGAGAGGGTTGTGTTCGGGCAAGATGTGCATCTGCTTGTGAATTGCAAAGAGGGTGTGTCTGTTTCGCAGCTGGTAGATATGCTTGCCGCTAGAATTCCCTGGGGTTCTAGACAGAGGACAAAATTGGTGTGGCGCAACATGAATGATACCTATCAGCAAATTGAGCACTCCCATGAGCTTCTGATGGTTTGGGAGTGTTGTGCAGCTAATCGTAAGGTGAAAGTTGAAACGATGATTGATGATATGTATGCAGATGCTGGAGATCTTGCTGCCAGAGCTTCTACTCCTAGAGAATACAGACCAATAGATGCTGATCTGGATAAGTTCAGTATACGCATAGAGGTGGATTCATACATGGCAAAACTTGATGAGGGAGTTAATAAGCCTGTTTCCTCATGTACTGTAGAGATCACTGTCGATTCCAAAAACATAACTCTTGATGAAATGAGAGAGATGATCGGTAAGGAAATCACTATTGGCCCTAAGCAGATGGCAAAAATCCGGTGGTGGCATCATAAGAAGCAGCAATTCATAGATGTTTTGGATACTGAAGATCTTATGCAGATTATGCGGCGAAAGAACCGAACCAGGAAGGTGTTCTTCCTTGGTACCATTTCTAATGTTGTTGAACAGGTTATAGTGGATGAAGATGCCCCTGTAGTGGCTGAACAGAATGAGGTGGTCAACGTTGATGAGATCTGATGAGAGCTGCTACCCTGGGCTTGTCATATGGACCGCGGGGTTCCCCTGCCTGTATTTGTAATATTGACTGCTATTGCATTTAGAGCGTGCTTCTATGATTATGTTTGTTGAGAGATTGCGATATAATGATGTGCGAGATGTTGAGATTTTTGGACATGTCACTCACTTGAACCATCGTTGTTGTAATAAGACATAAGTGCATTGTAGTTGACATGATTATGTTTCTTAAGATGACGTACCGTACTTGTTTCAGTTATTATGTTTGTTGGGACATTGTAATGTAATGTTTTGTGAAACCATGACTGGACTAGTGATGCATAAATACATTGTAGTTGACATGATTATGTTTCTTGAGATGATGTACTGTACTTGTTTCTGATATTTTGTTTGTTGAGAGACTATAATGTAATGCTTTGCGAAACCATGACAGGACAAGTGATGTGTAAGTACCTTGTAGTCGACATGATTTTGTTTCTTGAGTTGATGTAATATACTTGTTTCTGTGATTATGTTTGTTGAGAAATTGTAATGTGATGTTTTGTGAAACCATGTTGTGGTTATGTTTGTTGGGAGATTATAATGTAATGTTTTGTGAAACCATGACTGAAGAAGTGATGCATAAGTACCTTGTAGTTGACATGATTTTGTTTCTTTGGATGATGTAATATACTGGTATGTTTTCGTTAGGCAATGAAATTGGGATGGAGGGAGTGCAGGTTTAATATTTGAAATGAGAATGTGTGAAGAGAATCCATATCAGGCAGGAGACAGTAATCCAAGGAAAGGGCATGGTATCCATTAAACTATTGTAACATGCCAATTTAGTCACCATTGCAGCGGTAGAAGGGCTGCTCTCTCTCTCTCTCTCTCTCTCTCTCTCTCTCTCTCTCTCTCTCTCTCTCTCTCTCTCTCTCTCGCTGACGCCGTCACCGTCGCCGTCGCATTCGCCATGCTATCCTTGAACGGCGAGGACGACTAGTCGAGCAACGACAACCTTCTCTCCGACATCGAGTATTCCTTCCATGATGTGAGTTCCTCTGTTTTCTCGGGCTAGGGTTAGGCAATGGAAAATCACTCAATCTGAGCCTGACCAGATGTGCATGCAATCGTGTTCGATTTTAGCTTTGCGTTTAACTATAGGTACCAAGGACGATCTACGACTCCGAATGGGAGGGCCTAGATCTCAATGGAGAAGTGCCATGTGACCATGGGCTAAAACTGAGGAGATATATTGCATTTGAAGGCAATAACACTGGGAGAAGGTTTTTGGGCTGTACAAATCAGGTTTGTTTACATTATGTGCAACTGTGACCTGAAGTAAATTGTATCGTGCATGTTCATAACACTATAGTGTGTGTGTTTTTAGGTTGGCCCGGTGTGTAAAGAAGTAGAGTGAGTGGATCTTGAGTGGCCAGATGCACTTAAGAAATGTTTGGCATAGTTATGGGAGATGTATGAGTTCGAAAGGTCGAGGAGATTTACTGATGTAAGTGATGCAGCTGAAAAAACTATAAGCTGTCGGTACGAAATAAGGAGCTGGAACAAGAAATCGAGAATTTGCAATCAAAGCTAACTGACGGAATCGATGGGATCTTGGTTGTTGGAACTGCAAAGAAGCTTCAGGATAGTCACAGGTTGCTGATTCATAATGCAGAAAAGGAGAGGGATCAGCTCAGGGAAGACAAGAAGAAGCTAGAGTGTTGCATTGCGGATCTGTTGAAGGAACTGAAGAAGGCGCGCGAGGGTGAACAAGGACAGACTATAGAGGATAAAGGAAATTCGAGATGAATAATTTATGTTGTACCAATGCCTGAAACTAGTTAATTGTAAGACTTGCAGTTGCGCTTTTCAAACTAAGCCAAACTCAATCCTCGAGCAAACTAATTTCGGACGAACACACATATCGTGCATAGAGTTAAGTTCATGCTTACAAAATCACCACTGCAGAGGATAAACCAGGCAGTAAAGTACTAAATAGACATATGTTGTGTTCAAGCGAGCCTGGCCCGGAGCTGCCTGTTTTCCTTCCTAAGATTGGCCAGCTCCTTCAGTACTATGTCGTGCTTCAGCTGTAGGTTCCAGCGCTTCGTCACATGGCAGAGAATTTTGTCCGTAGCCATATGATTTTCCTTCAAGATCCCTTTCATGATCTCCGTCTGCTTCCTAGCCGAGGCGCGCCCTTCACTGTGTAGCTTCGCCCAGTCGGTGTTTAACTCCTTCAGTTTCTGGCACTTGTCAGAAAGGACCACGAATTCAGCGCGCAATTGGTCAAAGGCCAGTTTCTAGGAATTCTGCTTCTCCCTTTGGATTGCTATATTGTCATTTAGCCAGGTCGCCAGGTCCTGGTCGATCTTTCGCCTCTTTCCCTGCAACAAAAATACATGGTATGGTTTGTTCAGTTCACCAGGACAAGCTGGTTAGTTTCCATAATTAACTGAATCGACTAGTGGCACTGTCATAATTTCAAGGAAGAAGCAATCTAGGACTAATCAACATTTTATGAATCGACTAGTGGCACTGTCATAATTTCAATTTCAAAGACAAATAAGATTTATCAGCAGTTTAGTGTGCTGTGGGTTTTTCCTAATATCACCAAATAGTAGTGGGAGAGTGGGAAACTCATAATACAGAAACCCATGTCCAGATACATATGGAAAGAGAACATGGTGTCCATTCATGAACATGAACACCAACACATGTCCAGATAGATAAGGAGTTTCCCTAGGATTCTTATTGCACCCTATAATGGGAAGCAGACATGGGCATTGCTCCCTGAACCCTAAACATTACAAAAGGAGAGGAGGACGAACTGGTATTCGTGTACCCTCTAACGGGAATCAGACTTGGGCATTGCTCCGGTACGCCTCCAGACATGCCCTTAGCTCCTCGTTCTCTTTCCGAACACCCTCGAGTACGGTGATCCCTCTGCTCATGTCCGCCTTCATCTCCTTGACTGCATCCAGGCAACGGTTCTTGTCATGGTAGGCTCGGATGGTAGCCTTGGTTTCCTCGACGTGTCCTCTGAGTGCCTCGCTGACTTTGTTCTGCAGGAGAATGCACCTTTCCACGAGATTCTTCTTCTCATTCGTGAGCTCGTTGATTATCTTGATGGCCTGTTCTTGCTTGATCAAGTTATGATCGAGCACTTTCTGCAGCCTAACAACATCACGTGCATTAAGCTTCTTAGCCCGGGGCTGAGCCTCGCTGAACTTGAAGTGGATCTCTGATGAAATAGCATGTTGTGAACCTATAAATGATTTTTTTTAAAATTCACAAGCATTATATCATGTACTTGTAGTTCAAATCTTGGCAACCTCCTACCGATTCGGCAGGAATTTGTCTTTTTCATGAGGGATGGACAGAAAGGTTCTAGATACACCGGTTGGGAAATTATCCATATAAGGTGGTATAGTATTTTTGAAAAATGGTTTGGTACAAATGCCAAACTTTAATTTGGTGGTTGCTTCACAGAACACCCCGATTTCGGCACCTCAAAAATGGAAATTGGCTTTTTCGTGCGTCGAAAGGGAAAACTTCGTCCTGCAACATCGTAAGCCATCCCAAGATGCACATGTGTGTACAATATGGGCACATTATCACAAACTATGCCCTGATTCTAGCCATAACATTGGTGGTTTGACCTAAATGCCATGAAACCTCGAACATGATAGGTCATTTTGTGGAGGATTTTTTATGATGTTTGCAATTTTTCAAGTTCAATATTTTTCCTTGCAACTGTGACACATAATATGACACCACGCGAAGGTTTCACATTGTTTGGATCATTTTTGAATTTCTTATGCCCGTTTCAAACTATATTCAAAACGGCGGGCATGAAGCTTCTTATCCCGGGGCTGAGCCTCGCTGAACTTGAAGTGGATCTCTAATGAAATAGCACGTTGTGAACCTATAAATGATTTTTTTTAAATTCACAAGCATTATATCATGTACTTGTAGTTCAAATCTTGGCAACCTCCTATCGATTCAGCAGGAATTTGTCTTTTTCATGAGGGATGGCAGAAAGGTTCCAGATACACCGGTTGGGAAATTGTCCATATAAGGTGGTATAGTATTTTTGAAAAATGGTTTGGTACCAATGCCAAACTTTAATTTGGTGGTTGCTTCACAGAACATCCCGATTTCGGCACCTCAAAAATGGAAATTGGCTTTTTCGTGCATTGAAAGGGAAAACTTCCTCCTGCAACATCGTAATCCATCCCAAGATGCACATGTGTGCACATTATCACAAACTATGTCCTGATTCTAGCCATAACATTGGTGGTTTGACCTAAATGCCATGAAACCTCGAACATGATAGGTCATTTTGTGAAGGATTTTTTATGATGTTTGCAATTTTTCAAGTTCAATATTTTTCTTGCAACTGTGACACATAATATGACACCACACGAAGGTTTCACATTGTTTGGATCATTTTTGAATTTCTTATGCCCGTTTTAAACTATATTCAAAACGGCGGGCATGAAGCTTCTTAGCCCGGGGCTGAGCCTCGCTGAACTTGAAGTGGATCTTCGATGAAATAGCATGTTGTGAACCTATAAATGATTTTTTTAAAATTTCACAAGAATTATATCATGTACTTGTAGTTCAAATCTTGAAAAGTTTTTTAAAATTCCAAATTATGCAATAAATATTTTGTTAATGCAATTTTAATTGAAAATAGTAAAATTGTATAGTCGAAATAAAAATATTTGAAAATAGAAAATGGTTTTTGATTAGTTATTTAAATTGAAGCACTTTTACTGTTAAAAGTTTTTGAAATTCCAAATTATGTAATAAATATTTGTTAATGCAATTTTAATTGAAAATAGTAAAATTGTATAGGTCAAATAAAAATATTTGAAAACAGAAAATGGTTTTTGATTAGTTATTTAAATTGAAGCACTTTTCCTGTTAAAAGTTTTTTGAAATTCCAATTTATGTAATAAATATTTGTTAATGCAATTTTACTTGAAAATAGTAAAATTGTATAGTTCAAATAAAAATATTTGAAAACGGAAAATGGTTTTTGATTAGTTATTTAAATTGAAGCATTTTTCCGGTTAAAAGTTTTTTGAAATTCCAAATTGTGTAATAAATATTTGTTAATGCAATTTTAATTGAAAATAGTAAAATTGTATAGTTCAAATACAAATATTTGAAAACAGAAAATGGTTTTTGATTAGTTATTTAAATTGCAGCAGTTTTCCTATTAAAAGTTTTTTGAAATTCTAAATAAATAATCATCTTAAATTGAAACATCTTATTAATTAAAGAAGAAAACAATTTTGAAAATGGCGGGAAGACCAAAAGGTTTGCCAAAATCTGAAAAACGGGTCAACAATCCCGGTTACTCCCACCAACCGGGACGAATGATCCTGGGTGCGCGCGCTGCCATCAACATGCCTTTGGTCCCGGTTGGTCCCAACAACCGGGACCGTTGATCCTTTGGACTCGGTTGTTGGCATGAACCGGGACCAATGGTCTGGGCACGTGGCAGCGCAACAACGCTCCTGCCCAGACCATCGGTCCCAGTTCGTCCTAACAACCGGAACCAAAGGATCAACGGTCCCGGTTGTTGGGACCAACCGGGACCAAACGTCCGTACCAGATAACTGTTCCCCTCCTTCTTCTTCTTCCCCATTCACTTCACTCGCAAAACGCCTATGGAAAATCACGCGCGGAGCAAAACGACGCCATCAGGCTGCCGGATTTTCGAGCCGTCGTCGACCGCGCCGCCCGAGCACTCTTCGCCGCCCAAGCCCACGTCGCTCCGCCTCCGACCGCGCTGCCGCCCGAGCCCCTGCCCGCGCCGCCCCTCGCCGAAGCCCACGCCGCCCGAGCCCTGCACCCACCGCCCGAGCCCCTGCCCGCGCCGCCCCCCGCCGAAGCCCGTGCTGCCTGAGCCCTGCACCTGCTGCCCCAGCCCGCGCCGTCCGAGCCCACCGCTGGCCGGTAAGCCTCCCCCGGCTGACCCTTTATATTAATTAGGTTTTTATTAGTTCGGTTTTTAGTTAGGTTTTTAATTAGGTTTTTAGTTAGGTTTTAGCTAGGTTTTTAATTAGGTTTTTAGTTAGGTTTTTAGTTAGGTTTTTAATTAGGTTTTTAGTTAGGTTTTAGTAATTGTAAAAATGTTTATTTATTTAAAAATAATTTAAAAAAGGATTAAAATTGGGAAAAATCATAACTGATTCATTTTAAATCTGAAAAATGTGTATAATATATCAAAATGTTCAAAAAATGAGCTCTACCATTTAAAAATGTAAGCATTCATATTCATACAACTTTTGAACCTTACTTTACATAGAGGAACACCGACTCCCCCTAAGTACCATAGGTTCGATTGTTTGTCCACCTAGGGCATTCCAAACCGATTTAGAAAATAAGTGCATAGTGTTTTGCATTATTTGCATTATAGTAACTAGAAAATAAGTGCATACTATGGATCCAACACAACAAGATACTCGTGCATAGTGTCATATCATTATCGATACCATGTGTTGGTTGTTTAACTTGCAGATGCTATGGATCCAAAACATCCTCCAAGGGATGATCTGCGAAAATGAAGATATCGATATCGATGTCACGAGTGAGTTTCTGAACGATTCCGGTTTGGGAGATGAGTCTCTCAACCGAGGAGATAGCTCCGATGAGGTAGAAGCCGAAGCCTGGAACAGGGGAGAAGCCGATAAGGAAGAAGGCGACGGCTCCGGCGGAACCTTAAATCTCGCAAACACCGGCCATGTGTATATATGTATTTTTGTAATTAAAATGCTGCTGTCTGTATATATACATGCATATATTAACACTCTTTCTTATTTTAGCCCTCCGGATCGAGAACTTCTTTCGTAAGAACGAAACGAGGCCCAACAAAAAAGTTGGATGACACTGTGAGGTATAGGATCGACGTGGTCGGCGTAGATGGCGAACCGCAAGCTCCCGTCGATGTCGCAAGAAAGTTTTTCAAGCAATGCTGAGTTCTTGTGAGGGAATACATCCCGATCACCGTTCAAGAATGGAATCGGCCAAGCGGCGGTGGAGTCCCGTATGTTGGCGACAACGCCAAAGATAAGCTTTTTGACAAGCTCATGACTAATTTCCTCCTCCCGGTACCAGATGTGACTCCAGATGAGGAGGAGAGAGCAAGAAGGGAGCTTGTGCAAAGAGTCAAGAAGTTTGCTCTCAGCAAGATGGCCGATGCATTCAAGAACTAGAAGAAGAAACTGTACAATAACTTTGTCAAGGTAGAGAAGACTCCGAATTTCAATGAAGCCGGCTATGCTAAGTTAAGACACCAGTGGGAGGATTTTGTGAAGTACAAGACATCGGAGAAAGCTAAGGAAAGGTCTAGAATAAATACGGAGAACACTGCTAAGAAACTGTACCATCATAACATGGGGCCTGCTGGTCTACGCCGGTTGCATGCCTAAGTGGGATGTACTTGAGGTCAATTACATAGCTGCCGGGATCAGACCAGACCCCGTAACATCGACACCACGAGCGAGAAACTGGTTTTACGGCCATGGGGGCACGTTGGACAAAGAAGGGAGGGTAATATATAATCAGAAACACAAAGATGATCCCCTACTGCCCATTGCCGATATTAGAAATGCAATAGATGATGTTGCAGCGGGACGGTTCGTTCCCGATAGAGAGAACGACGAGCTCACACGGGCCCTTAAAAATCCTGAACACGACGGACGAGCACGAGGCACACCAGGCTCCAAGCCGTGGAAGGTTGCCTTCCCCCCCGGAAATGAAGAGATATCCCGATAAAAGCCATTAGAGGAGAAAGGAAAGGGAGGCAGCTGAGAAAGCGGTCGCTGTAGACCGGCTGCGTAATGCAGAAGAAGCATTAAAGCGGCACCAGGATCAACTCGATAGACTTAGCCAGCAAGGTACTAGCGGCCAATCTTAGCGGCACGTGGTAGAAGCTGCATTCGAGGGTACCAGCGCCCCATCGAATAAGAAAAGCAGTGTCGCTTCCACGTAGCTCCATGATGTTGATGATGATGCACCGACGACATCTCCTCCTAAACGCTACCTAGTGGATGAGATCACGGAGACAATAGCTTGTGAGCTAAAGGTGCAGGTTATGAACTTAAGGGTGACGGCGGCGGTCGGCATGGCGGTACCAATTGCGCCTAACCCAACTTGGCATTGCATACCGGTTCCAAAAGGGTACGCTGTCGTCACGGTGGATGAGGTGAAGGAAGATTTTGAGGAGCTGAAGCTAGACCACCCTGCAGGGGAAGATATGGAGCTGACTCAACTAGGAGAAGCCAAAGGGGGGACTATTCTATGGCTAAAGGAGCGCATCATGCTTCCAAATTATGTGCCGCCAAGGCCACCCACTCCTCATAGCAGCAATCCACCTTCGCCGCCACCTCACCATTCTCCAGCGCAACCGTCGCCTTCACCACCTCACCACTCAGCGCAACCATCTCCATCACCGCCTCAGCCGTCTCCGCCGCCGCGTCAGCCGTCTCCGTCCCCTGAGCCTCAGAGACAAAAGCGGAAGTATACTAAGGGGGGCAGCACCACCAGCAGCAGCAAGAGCATGTTCCGATCACCGAAACGTAAGCTATCGCCCCTCCCGAGAGTACCTCATCAGAATATGAAGAAGCTACCTTGTGAGAAGACAGATGAGGAAACTGATGCGGCCGCAACTGCCCATTATGAAAAGTGGAAGATTGACATGGCTAACAAGAAAAAGCCGATAGAGGCATTTTTCCCGGTCACCATAGAAGATAAAGCCAAAGCAGCCGCGCTTAAGATTCAGCTTCACCAACCCACAGCGCTCACATCAGACTATAATCACTCTATTACCAAGTCGGCAGAGGCAAAAGAGCGCAGAGTCGGGAAAGAATTTGCCCAGCTCGGACAACAGAAAAATCAATCGATCGAACCGCTCAAAGTGTTCGATACCAATGAGTGGATGATCCAGGAGCGGCATGATCCGAACATTGATCCGGAGTTTGTTCGACTGTACGGAGAAAAAGCCCCATTATATGGACTGTCTATTATTGAGTACATGAGCCGTATGCATGAATTCGAGGGGTACCAAGAAACAGCATACGTGTACCAGTACGGGGCTCCTCTCATCAAACCCGAGTTAGTCAAAGATCTACCAACAAAAATGCGAAGATTGCATAACTGGTACATCCAAGCCTATGCTGATTCCAAAAACTGGATCTATGCTGCATATAAACACCACCATTACGGTCATGGAGATGGCTTCCTACTGATCGAATTTCCAGAATTATTTCAGTTTTACCAACAAGACGCCCTCGACAAAACTATCGTCAGTGCCTATTGTTTGTAAGTATTATTAATTTCTGTAATTAAGTCTTTCTAGCTCAGCTCATTTGCTGCTTGTATAATCTTACTAATCACTATACTAATTATATATGCAGAATGAAGATTCAAGAATGCAACAAAGGAGAAATCTATGACATTAGGTTTGTTGACTGTAATTTCATTCATGAAGCTACTCTAAAAAAAAATCCCAAAGAGACAGAGGATAACTTGTTCCAAGCGTTGAAGTATTTCAGCAACAGAAGGGAAATACTATTTCCTTACAATGCCAGGTGAGTGTTCCTGTCTTGTACACATTCTATTTTCGCTTACTCGATGTTAAGCGTATAATTGACTCGTGTTATATTTTGTTACTGTGTCAAGCTTCCACTATATTCTGTTAATCATTGCTGTTGACACCGGAGTAATAGAAGTCCTGGACTCGAAACGCACACCATTAGAAAAGTGGGGGAACATGCAGGAATGCCTCCAGAAGGCTTGGAAATGGTTCACCGCCAAAACTAGGGGTGTTTGGAAGCCAGAGCTTATATTTCAACCATTGACTGTAAGTACTACTTGCTAGATCCACGCATCTCTTTGATTCTAGTTTCAATACCACCATTATCATGCTTGATTATTATTTTGATTGAACTCCATTCTCGTAAAGTGCTTGAGGCAGGAAGCCGGGAATAACTTATGTGGATACTATGTCTGCGAGTTCATTCGCCAGACGACCAAAGAGAAGGGGGCAGACCGGAACATCAAAAAAATTGAAGTACGATAAACAATAATCACAACTTTATTTTATTACCACCAATTGTGTTTAGTTTCATTCATATATATTGAGCCCTTCTTTATATTAGATCGAACGGATGCGACACGGTCTTCTATCACAAGAACGCGTGCAAGCAATTCAAGAGGAAATTGCCGGATTCTTGTTAGAACAAGTCATAGATCCGAAAGGAGAATACTATTACCCACTTCATTTGGAAGGGTGAAGTGTATAAAAGAAGATGTAAATTAGATCAAATTCGTGTGAGAGTATCGTTTGTAATTATAATATGTTTCGACCAAGAAGATGGATGAGACGGTGTATATATTTATGATCATGCATGATGTGTAATATATATATCGTGGTTTCATTATTGCTGTATATATGTAGTACCATGAAATTGATATAAATATCCTGCCGCGGCAGAAAAATAGCCCGAAAATCCTGCTGTGGCACAAAACCCTGCCGCGGCACAAAACCCTGCCGCGGCACAGAGACCAACGATCCCGGTTCGTGCCAAGAACCGGGACCAATGATCCACCCCCGCCCGTCTCTGGCGTTGCCACGTGGGGACCCATTGGTCCCGGTTTTTTCCACGAACCGGGACCAATGATCCACCCCCCTCGTCGCTCGCCCGCCCACGTGGAGACCCATTAGTCCCGGTTCGTGCGTGAACCGGGACTAGCATTAGTCCCGAGTGATTGGTCCCGGTTCGGGAACCGGGACCAATGGCCCTTATGAACTGGGCCTAGAGGCCCTTTTTCCACCTGTGATAGTTCGTAGTGAATCTAAACACTAAAAGAGTCTAGATACATTCCGTTCACAAAACTATACTAGTAAAAAAACGACCTTTGATACCGGTTCCAGAGGGGCTTTGGTACCGGTTTGGCAACCGGTAGCAATGAATTAGTACTAAAGCCCCCTTGCTACCGGTTCCTTATGAACCGGTATTAAAAGTGCCTCCACATGGGCACGGAGGAGCCCACGGGGAAAGAGACCTTTGGTACCGGTTTCTAACACGAACCGGTACTAGAGATATTTTTTTCAATTTTTTTAATTTTTTTTTCAATTTTTGAATTATTTGACTCATTAATCTCTGTCTCTTGGAACATTTTTAACATTAACTATACTTAACCTTAGGTCAAGTCGCAGACTTCATTGCTACCGGTTCCTTATGAACCGGTATTAAAAGTGCCTCCACATGGGCACGGAGGAGCCCACGGGGAAAGAGACCTTTGGTACCGGTTTGTAACACGAACCGGTACTAGAGATATATTTTTCAATTTTTTTAATTTTTTTTTCAATTTTTGAATTATTTGACTCATTAATCTCTTTCTCTTGGAACATTTTTAACATTAACTATACTTAATCTTAGGTCAAGTCGTAGACTTACCGGTCGGTCACCCATCCTAGCACTACTCCACCCCAAGCACGCTTAACTTCTCTGTTCCATCAAGATGTCCTTGCGTGAAGCCCATTAGTACCTTGTTGTCAACGATACCATATCAATCATATTAGCTCATATTAATATGTCACACATCTTAATTTTTCGAAACTACAAACAACTATTTAAGTAAACAACAATAAATAGCTAATAATAATATGAAAGTTAAAAAATAATTAAAATAATATTTTTTTCATTTTTTGCCATTTATTCATTTAATATGGCATAAATAATATCTTTAAATCCGTAAATTGAAATTCGACAAATAATATATACATTATTATCAGAAAAATGTGAAGAATCCAAATATGCCATAATTTTTTTGGAATTTTTTTTAAATAACATTTTTTCCTTTTCGAATTTTAAAAATCTAAAAGAATCCCAAACGGCCAAAGGCAGTTGAAATCGGAAAGCAAATGTTTTTTTCCGCAAATTTTGATAGGTTATATGTTTTTTTTCGACATCGTACGCAAAAGTTATAGCCATTTGAAGTTTTCATAACAGTTTATGTCGAAATTCATGTTTGTTAATTTTCATAACAACTAAATCACTTAATATAACTACAGTTTGAAGGATTTTATTTTTGGATTTTTTTTATAATTTTGAAGTTCTAGTCCTGGTTGGAGACACCAACCGGGACTAAAGGTGCAGTGCTGGCCCCACCTCCGCCTCAATTTTGGCGCGAAACCCTTTCGTACCGGTTCGTAACTAAAGGTGCAGCGCTGGCCCCACCTCCGCCTCAAATTTGGCGCGAAACCCTTTCGTACCGGTTCGTAACACGAACCGGTACTATAGATTCTAAACGAACCGGTACTAAAGGTTTGCCGGCAACCTAAGCAGTTAAACCGATACTAATGCGGCCTTTAGTACCGGTTCTTACGGAACCGGTACTAAAGGTCAAATCCTTTGGCTAGTTTTCTACTAGTGCTAAAACATCTTATATTTTGAAACGTAGGGAGTGCAAAGGAGTTGTACACAGACGTTGCTTGGCAAACCCATGAATGATAGCCATATAGACTACGGAGTCAACTTGGTATATACAACAGCTATGAATGAGTATGAGTATATATGAGGAGAAAAAACAAAGGCGACCTACATTATTTGATCTATTTGGAAATATGTGTCGCAGATTTATCTAGATACATCTATATTTAGACGTGTTTTAGTGTGTATATATGCACGTATGTAGGCCAATATGCGACACATTTTTTAGGATTATATATCCTGGGGTTTTTATATTTCACCGCATTCTGCAAAACTAATCTTTAAGTACAAATATGTAACAATACGTTTCTATCACGGGTTCCTACTATATGGATAGAAAGTCAATATTAATAGTTTCTAATCGTTTTCAAGACTTTGAGAATGTGCCATTGCAATCATTTAGTACATTTATTGATAGTTTAAGTTACGATATAGTCACATTACATGACGCTACAGATAATGTAAGTAAGAGAGTAGAATAAGTTTATTTTAGGTTGTGGGTAATAAGGAGATTAAAAAACATAAAATAATAATTTCTTTGTTCCAAAATAAGAGACACTTTGGACTAAAAGTTTTTATTGACTTGTATAAATAAACATAAATAGGACCTAACATTTCTATTTTTCAGTATTAAACGGAATATGCATCTTGGAGAACGGTGTGTGTCAATTGTCGTGTGTTTTAGAATGAAGAAAATGAGGACATAATTTGCAAAAGTAAAATTGATGTTCTTCCTACTTAGATGCGGGGTCCTTTTTGTTTTGATAAATGGTATTATATTAGTATCAAGAAAGTATCTATTACACAAGGCCTCTGCAATGGCTCAAGATCTCACAAACAATTTGATACATCTAGGATGCGTCCCTAATATTGAGATGATAAAAACCGCTTAAGTCACACGTGACATTTACTAGCAAAAAGTTTATGATGATTAAAAATTCATATATTACTTTAAATCGTATAATATAAATTGTGAATTTATTCTGGGTCGCTTTTCTTACAATGGAGATGATGCCCTTGCATTTGCAAGGGCCACCACACTAGTTACTAGAAAGCCAAAGTACAATGGCAATGAACACAGAAGCCTAGGTGGAATTGGCTAGAAATGCTACCTTGTCATGTTTGTCTTTACCGGGGGAAACCCTTGGACCAACTCACTGGTCCGGGTAGCTGCGTCATGCGACGGCGTCTCCCTCCACCCTCCACGAGGACGCTGCTTGGTACGGTGTACACCGGGGGGCTTGGAGCATGGTGGGGCATAGTCGGTGGGCGCAGCGGTCTCAGATCGTCTTTGCTTGCTGCTATCTGTGTTTTTTCTTTCTTTTTCTTTTTTGGCACGCTCACCCGTGCTTTCCAGTCCTGTTGTGTAACTTCCTTTGGGCGTTGTGCTGTCTGGCCCATCAGCGGTGTCACCTGGTGCTTTATTTATAAAGCGTGGCGAAAGCCTATTTCGAGAGAGAGAGGAATCGAGTGCAGTCTCAACTGCTTCACACTGATTTAAATTTTTTATAGCGTTTATCAGCATTTTTTAAGGGTGATATTTAACTATTTGCACACTCACTCCCTGTCTTAGGATGACACATAGGGAACATAATGTGTAATATGAACTTACCTTTGCAAGGATCTAGCTAGAACAATACTCCCTCTATAGAATAATTCTACACAGCATGGAGTTCTTATAGGGTCACCGAAGAAATAATCAAAGTTTGACCCTTACATTTCGTTCATTCAATACGTCATGGTGGACAGTGACATTAGATTTGGTATCTCATGGCAGCTGGCCTTTTTTTTGAGAGCAGCACACGTATTTCATTAATAGAAAATCAGGTTACATGACGCAACATACGATGGAAACTAAAAGAAAGACCGGGATAAACTGATTATCCTGAATTTGCAGATAAAATCCTAAAAAATCGAGAAATACAAAACGATCTCTAAAATTTTCCGCAACCACCATAGCTAGCGGCCGCCGCCCAACTCCAGCACCGCCAAGGCGGACGCCGGGAGAGACGCTGAACCTCCACCATTGCAAGATCCAAAACCGCACCATCGCCAACGAGGCTTTGTGAGTCGATGAACAGGCTTGCTGCACGCAGCGAGACACATGTCGCTGTGGCACGTCGACCGGGGGACGTACCCGTGCTGTCTTGGACCAAGATCTGCCGTCTCCCATCGACAAAGTCGGAGAAGAACAGCGAATCCACCACCTCCGGACCAACATCCTCGCTCCAGAAGAACCACCTCGCCCCGGCCACCAGCGTCGTCGCAAATAACAACGAGCGCCGACGACACACCGAGAAACTATTCTCGCTAGATCTGAAGAACGGTGAGAAGACCAAGCTGTCGATCTGAAGGACCGATCAGCACACGTTGCCATCAAACTCCGAGGCGCTGCCTCAAAGGTTGTCGCCAGTTTGGGAGTAGAGTTGAGGCAGATTTATTCGCCTAGGCGCCGCTTCCACCACCCCAACGACACACCAAAGAAGACAAAACCTAACCCTAACTACTAGGCCAGAATGGAGGAACGAGGCCCCCCTCCCTCGTGCCGCCGCTGGAGCGGCAAGCGTAGGGAGAGGGACCAAGGCTAACGTCCTGGCCGGATGTGATCGGGAGGAGTTTTTTGGCGCCGCCGCCGCTCGCGAGAGCAAACACGCTGGGGGCGTGGAAACGTTTGGCATGCCGCCGCGCATGGCAGCTGGCTTTGGGTCTAGATAGAACGCACCACGACAGTGCCAGGTATTTTATTTGCAATTTATAAGAAAAGGGAATATATTAATAAGATACCAAAGGCGACCCTGGCTGCCACTCCCGCATGACGACGAATGGTATTGTGGGGCAGAAGATCGACAACCATATGGAGGGAAGTGACGGCCATGGCGGGGGCGCAGCAGCCGCAGCCCTTCGGTCCATGGCCCTAGACTGTGGCTAGCTGCCGCCGTGCACCGCCGCTCGACCACCGCATCCCACCGCCACGCCAGGCACGACATTAACCCCTGCACGCCCTATCTACTCCATCTCTCCACACGAAGAGGAGAAACAGGAGGGTACCATCCTCAACCTCGCCGTCTTCGCCATCCGGGCACCGCCACCACCATTGGCGCCGACCAGGTGGGCTCGGTGATGTGGTTTCTCGCTCGTTAGGGGATTAGATCGCCATGGAGCCGCATATGCATGCAACCCGGAGAGAGTTTTTTCCTCGTCCTCAGTTTTCTGCACTTATGGTTACCGTGCATATTTTGTTTGCAATACATGAGTGCCCTTGTTGGTACATGTGTTGTTCATTGAAAATAGCTGACAATGAAAAATAGGGAGAATTATTGGCAATTTTATGAAGTACTATGATACGGGCTGGTAGCTACAAGGTTAAAAGGGAAACATCGAAGTACAAGAATTAAGTGCACCTTTGTGCTAACTAGCCTGTTGGACCTCACAAATTTATACGAACTGAAATACCCTATAAAACAAGGCTAAAGAAAAAAAATAGACTCATGACAACAATGAAGTATACCATGTACTATGTCTTAATAATTATAAAGAATGCTGGAGAAACATTCACTGACCCATATTATGAGTCATTGTTAAGAATATATAATACACGCCTAGCCTTTTCCATCAGTTCAGACTGTTGGTTCAGTTGGCTAGTGCATCAATTCAATATGGTATTAGAGCCAAGAGGTCTCAAGTTCAAGACCCAGCTCACGCAGTATTAAAAAAATCTGTTTGGCTTCTCAGGCAGTTCCACCCATAGAGACACTTCTCTATGGCTACAAGGTTCTCGTTCAGACGCCACACCTAAGGCTTTAACAAAGAACTACACGTAAAGGTTTCTCTTATATGATCCCTAGCATAAGAACTCATCCCATATAAACATGCTTAAAAAGAATATGGAAAAGTACGAAACTACTTCATTTCCACAATATAGGTTACATACGGTGACGAGGGTTTAACTCATCAATGCCCATTGTTATGGACATGGGTTTTGGAGAAGGAGGGAGCGTTGAAGACATCTATCGGTTAGCAAACAAGCACACATGGGACAAAGATTTACCTAGGTTTTGGCCTTGTAGAGGTCCCTACTCCTGCTTGTCTGCTCGTGGAATTATTGAAGGAACCGAAGGTTACAATGGTGCGCAGATGCAATCCGGCGAGGGTTGTGGAAACTAGGGTTGCGTGTGTCCTCCTCGCCGCCCATCCTAGCCTTTATATAGATAGGCTAGGTCTCGGGTAGCAGGTCGAGTCGGTTACAAATTAGGGTTTTCCCCTTCAAACTTTCTATCTTTATCTTCTTCTTGTTTTTCAAGCAATCGAGAGTCCGTAGGCTACTCGAGTCCTTGGTTTGGGCCTTGGCGACACCGTGGGCCTGTACTATTTAGATCGTATATACCAAACTCGAGTACCTGTAGGGTATACCCATGTTAGTAGCCCCCGAGTGTCCAGTGGAATAGCAGATTCGACTGGAGAATTTTTGAAGTCTTTCGAGTGCCTGAACGAGCGCATTTCGACTCCTTTATTTGTGTCATAGGGATTGTTGATGTACGTGCCTGATATAACCGAAGTATCGGTATCAGTTAACCACCTTAGGGTAAAACAACGCAATCTACTCGAACTCGAGTCCCCGGACTCGAATCCGGAAAAGTGCTGGTGTAATTCGACTCAAGCCGCGGAGGTCTTACACGAGTCGAATTTCAGTTATATGGGTGTGAGCACTCGACGCGTCCGTCAAGGCATGTTCATCGTACCTGTAGGCACGGATACATTTCTGGTAGTGCGCAGCTAATGCGTTGTCAGGCGTTATTCAGGTCTTACCTTCATGCTGTAAGCGTGACATCCGAATTTTATCATCGCGGAGACGATTCGGGTGACCCAGGAGACGCAGTCTCTTTGTAGGGAAAAATTATGAGGCGGTGTCGCCATGAGCTTCGAGTGTGGACGTTATCAACACACAGTTTTTGTACAAATAATCATAGAGTGCGCAACCAGCGCTCCCTATGGGAGTAGCCCCCGAGTACCTGGTTGAGTCGAAGACTCAGGCAGGGACTAAAGAACTTTTGCGACTGTTGTCGTTTTTTGCTTGCTTGTTTTAGTCGAATTTGTTTCCGGCGCTCCCTATGGGAGTAACCCATGTCCATAGTCGAACCGTATTTCGAGTGGTTGGGTTTTGACTTTTATTGTCCATATTCCTGCAAAAAGAAAAGAAAAAAATTGTAGGGTGCGTGACCAGCGCTCCCTATGGGAGTAGCCGCCGAGTGCTTGGTGGAGTCGAAAAATCAAGCAAGGACTAAAGTAGTCGAAGTTTTCCGCTGCGTAGCTTTGATGACGTTAGTGCTAACGCTTTTATGACCTTAGTTGCCCGCGTGAGCGAGTTTGACGGGACGTGACGAGCAGTGGGTCCCACTTTCTGACTTTGATTTGACTAGGCGTACGTAATCTTTATTTTAACTGTGTCTCCTCGATTTCCGCGTGTAATGGGAGTACTGGAGGGACGGTTCGCGCTTCCACTCCTCCACGTGTCTAGCACGATGTTTGCCACGCGTCTAGTAGTGTTTTTCTGAGCCATTGGATTGCATGTTCCAGGGGTAAAGTAGCGGCGCTGCGATGGTAATTTTCTCATCTGCTCTCATTCATCTTTGCGTCCATCGCCATTGACGCTGCTCCTCTGCTTTTTTTGCGCTCGTTTCTTCCACAACGCTGGACCAACTCCTCTCATTTCTGAGCTACTTTCTTCGCTCGCATCGCTGTCGCGCAATGGGGAAGAAGAAGGGAGGCACTGCGGCTGATTCCGCGGCCACCGTTGCCGCAGCAAAGAAGAAGGGCGGCTCTGCCGCTGCAGGCACCAGCACCACCGCCGGCGGGAAGAAGAAGGCCATAGGCACCCGCAGCACGATTGGTGCGTGGCGCCCCTCCATCATCAAGTCATCTGATCTCCGTCTTATTCACCAAGACGGAGTTGTGTCCGCTGCAGTCGCCGACACGCGCGTCCCCAGCGGTGAGACAATTCCTTCTCCTTCAGCTGGCTTTCGAGTGATGTTTTTAGCATTCATCATTCGCGGTCTCTCCTTGCCCCTTCACCCCTTTTTTAGGGGTCTCCTTTGTTTCTACGGGCTTCAGCTCCATCAGCTGTCCCCAAATTCGATTCTCCATATCTCTTGCTTCATCACACTCTGTGATTGCTAGCTCGGAATCGAGCCACACTTCGGCCTTTTCAAGCGCCTCTTCAAATTGAAGCGCCAATCCGCGTCTGGCTCGTTAGTTTACGATGTAGGTGGTTGCGGAATCCTTGTCGACCCATCCGCCACCTACTTCGACATCAAGCTCACGGTGTGTGTCCAAGGGTGAAGGGACAAATGGTTCTACATCCGTGATGAGAAGGCTGACGGTGAGCACTTCGGACTCGCGCCCTTCGATCCCGCGACGCCGTGCAGGAGGATGCGCTCCTGGAAGAATGTAGTCATGCCTGGTGAGTCCGCGGAGACAGATGTGCTGTACCAGCGCGTCTGCGACCTTGAGAGTCGCATAGGTAAAGAGGAGGGAGGCTGCGCCCTCATTCGCACTTGGCTGCGCTGATGATGCCACTCGCGTGTCTGCCGATGGCATGTCCGCGAGTGAGATGGACAAGAGGGTTCGACTGGTCACCAAGTACACTGTCAAGGATGTACTTCCCAGTGAGTCAGTTGTTCCTCCATCTGATGCTTCGAACCCTCCTCCTGAGGTATAGTTGTGCTACGCAGTAGCTAAAATTGTCGATTGCTTCTCTGTTGTTTACTTGCTGTTTGCTGAATTTGTTGTCTGTGTGCAGGATTGGGTGGTGTCACCTTGTATGCCCCCTCTACCTGAGGGAATTATCCCTCGCGAAGCTTTGGAAGAAGACGAGTCGGAGTCGACCGTCCCTTCTGATGTGGAGGAGGAAGCCCCCGAGTCCGATAGTCCGGATACTCGCAAGCATTCGCGCAACGAGGATTCGGATGCGTCGTCTCCTTCGACTCTGGAAGGTACGGGTGTTGGTGCGGAGTCGCCGATACCTGCTATTCCTGTGAGCGTCGTGGCACCATCTTCTCGCAAGAAGATGCGATTGCCCAAGGAGTCCTCGTCAGAGTCGGGAGAGGCCACTTTTGACTTTGACAAGTGTGACTGGTAAGTTTTTTAGTTCACTTGTTCCTCTCTGTTTTGTCCTTGTTGGCTCGTCTCGGAGTTTTCCCTTTCTCAGTGTGGTTTTTGTCTTGTAGTCAAGAGGCGTCGTCATCTTCTGGCGACGTCCAATTTTTGAAGGAATCAGGAGACACGACCTCAAGGGCCAAGAAAGAGGTCGAGCGCGCTCCTTCCCCTCCATTGGCGGCCCACTCCCGGCACAACTCTTCCAGTTCTCCTCATGTAGGGGAGCATCGAATGGTTGCCCGGATGACGGTACAGCAAACATCTTCGGAGTCATTGGAGGACCATGTAAGTGTAGTTTTTCTCCTTTTTAGTGTTGCAGTCGATGTTATTTAATGCCTCTGCGGATTCCTTGTTGTGCGATAGCTCCTTGTGAAGGAAGCCGCGCACTTGGCAGAGCAAGTGCTTGCGATGGGCCACCAGCATGCAATGCTGGAGATGCGTCACCGCATGGTTGAAAGTGAGTGTTCTACACTTCTTCATCTTTGTCTTCTCCATTTGATATAGTTGACTGATAGTCAACTTTTGTTTGTCGTGTAGCTGAACATAATGCCCTATTGCGTGACGTCGCCACCTTGGAGAAGACACTTGCCGCGGTTGTGAAGGGTCGCGACGAGGCAATCGCAGGGCGTGACGAGGCGCGGAAGCGTGAAGAGGATATGCGTGCCTCCTTCGCGGCTAGAGAGAAGTTGTTCGAAGAACAACTGTTCTCAATTGCCAAGGCCCTCTCAGGTACTTTGCCTGTGTATATTGTTATCATTCTCTCCTTCGAGTGTTTTTTTTTGCCGGTGGCTCTGATGTTTTTGCCCATGTGTGGATTTATGTACAGATGCTGGAGATTTGAGCTTCGACCCGCAGGCCCTTCGTCGTGATGACGCTCTAGCGGGTGCACTGTTAGTAGTCGAAGATCGTAGCACCGCCGTGCAGGACACGCTCTCCAAGGCCAAACGCATACTCAGTCGCCTTCGGGAGGACCTGATTCCCAAGGCGGAGCTAGTCGAGAATATTGACAAGCTGGTGGAGTCACTTGCTGTGGGTGTGCCTTCCAGTTTCAAGAACTCACTCCGCGCGGCCGGCGCGTCCATGTCGCTTGCCATGGTGCAGTCCCACGGAGTCGAGATCGATCCTCCCGCGGTGTCGAAGGCGATGCCTGTTAGCGCGGACGGCCAACAGGTAGTCTTTGCTCCCTTCGCGACTACCTGTGGCAAATATGGACATCATCTGATAAATACTGTTGCGAAGTACTCTTAGGAGATCCAACATGCCAAGAAGGCGGCAAAAGCTTCGGCATCAGGGGCCGGCGGAAAGTCAGTGGCGTCTGACACTGCCACGGACTTGATGAAGCCCCCAAAGCCGTCGAAGTCGAAGAAGCTAGTTGCTCCATAGTTATCTTTGTAATAGTTAATTAGTTTATGTCCTTTTGTTTAAGAACATGCCTGCTGGCGAGTGTATCTTCTGATACTTTTGCTAGTCTTGAATGCATCTGATTCTTTTGTCTTTGTGTTGATTTGGTTGTCTTATTTGCTTCTATCTTGACTTGTGGTAGGGTACATCAAGTGATCCTTTGAGGGAAACTCAGGACTCGCCGATTCTTGATAATACCATGGCACCGTCGTGCTCCAGGGTAGATGAGATGTCGTTGCTTTCGCGACTGCGTGACCGTGTGAAGTAGCTGGAGCGTGAGTTGCCCGTGCTCCGCGGTAACGCGGATGTGTGGAATTCGAAGGCGGAGAAAGCTGCCGCCCGAGAGCAGTATCTGCTTGGCGAGGTGACGCAGCTGGGCGACCAATTCAAGTGTTAGTTTGCTTGCTCTCATCTTTCCCTTGTAGTCACTCACAGTGGTAAGTTGTCCTCATGCTGCCGTTGTTGCTTCATGTAGTTGTCAGCGCACGTCATCCGCAGGATGAGAAGGATAGAATTTCCATTCGTATGCATGATCTCACCCAGGAGCAACTTCAAGAGAGTGGATACTTCTAGGTAGACCATGATCGTGCGATTGCACTAGCAACCTTGCAGGATCGCGCGTCACGAGTGCTGCACTTCCTGAAGAAATCATAGTCATGTTTCAAGAACATTTATCAGACGATGTTTCCGCTGGATCTTACTCCATCAGGCCTGCTGGCGCTCCTTGCAAGTTTCAAGATTTGTCCTCGATTCGCGAGTGCGTGAGGTAACAGTTGGTGGCTGGTGCCAAGGCTGCTCTCTCGTTGGTGCGGCTGCACAGGCCTGACGAGAATATCATTTTGCGGCCCAAAAGTTGGGGTGGACAGGCAATTCGGTACCCAAGTTGATTTTTATCACCGCGATTCGAAAAGTTGGGGTGCCAATTGCTGAGAGGGGTCTTTCGAGTGAATGATGGCCAAACCAAATATTTTCAAATCGCGCCTGTTAAGTCAGGATATTCCGTTACACTAGTTCCTGCTGTGCCCCTCCTTCGCCGGTCACTCTTCTTAGCCACCCTACACGTGTCGTAGAGGCAAATCCATTATTGTACTTTCCTAACTCTCGACACTGAATCTTGCTGCGGCGGCGGCGGTCCCTTTTCTTCCCTTTCCTGATCCTAAATCTGCCGGCGGCGGAGGACCTTTTTTCTCCCTCCCCCGACAATGAATCCGGCGGCGGCGGCCCAACATGTCTTGCAAGGCGAAGGTTGTAGCTGCGTCGCTGACTGAAAAGGGTCCGTCGGGGCCCAAGTCTGGGGCTCAATGCGTAGCTACGGTGAGGTCTTCAACCCCGGTTAGCGAGGATGTCAGCAAGGATTCTGCTCCCAAGGTACCTACGAGCAGCGGGTTGAAGAGAAAAGCAAGGCCGGCGGCGGATTGTTCGGCTCCGGTGGGCGGATGCAACACCCAGATCTGGAAGCAAAAAACCTGGGAGAAGAGAGAGAGGTGAATTTTTCTTATCTGTGCCTTATCTTGCAAGTAGATTAGTTACGGCATAATAGAATCGAATGAACTGAAATGTTCCCCTTTTTAATCAAATTAGGCACAATTTTGATACAAGTGACCTATATGAGTTCACAGTTCATGTTCGGCAGTACACTGCAAAGCTTGATTTTGGTTGCGAGAGGGTTGTGTTCGGGCAAGATGTGCATCTGCTTGTGAATTGCAAAGAGGTTGTGTCTGTTTCGCAGCTGGTAGATATGCTTGCTGCTAGAATTCCCTAGGGTTCTAGACAGAGGACAAAATTGGTGTGGCGCAACATGAAATGATACCTATCAGCAAATTGAGCACTCCCATGAGCTTCAGATGGTTTGGGAGTGTTGTCCAACTGATCGTAAGTTGAAAGTTGAAGCGATGATTGATGATATGTATGCACATGCTGGAGATCTTGCTGCTAGAGCTTCTGCTCCTAGAGAATATAGACCAATAGATGCTGATCTGGATAAGTTCAGTATACGCATAGAGGTGGATTCATACATGGCAAAACTTGATGAGGGAGTTAATAAGCCAGTTTCATCATGTACTGTGGAGATCACTGTCGATTCCAAAAACATAACTCTTGATGAAATGAGAGAGATGATCGGTAAGGAAATCACTATTGGCCCTAAGTAGATGGCAAAAATCCAGTTGTGGCATCATAAGAAGCAGCAATTTATAGATGTTTTGGATACTGAAGATTTTATGCAGATTATGCGGCGAAAGAAGCGAACCAGGAAGGTGTTCTTCCTTGGTACCATTTCTAATGTTGTTGAACATGTTATAGTGGATGAAGATGCCCCTGTAGTGGCTGAACAGAATGAGGTGGTCGACGTTGATGAGATCTGATGAGAGCTGCTACCCTGGGCTTGTCATATGGACCACGGGGTTCCCCTGCCTGTATTTGTAATATTGACTGCTGTTGCATTTAGAGCGTGCTTCTGTGATTATGTTTGTTAAGAGATTGCGATATAATGATGTGCGAGCTATTGAGATTTTCAGACATGTCACTCACTGAAACCATCGTTGTTGTAATAAGACATAAGTGCATATTAGTTGACATGATTATGTTTCTTAAGATGACGTACCGTACTTGTTTCAGTTATTATGTTTGTTGGGACATTGTAATGTAATGTTTTGTGAAACCATGACTGGACTAGTGATGCATAAATACATTGTAGTTGACATGATTATGTTTCTTGAGATGATGTACTGTACTTGTTTCTGATATTTTCTTTGTTGAGAGACTGTAATGTAATGTTTTGTGAAACCATGACAGGACAAGTGATGTGTAAGTACCTTGTAGTCGACATGATTTTGTTTCTTGAGTTGATGTAATATACTTGTTTCTGTGATTATGTTTGTTGAGAGATTGTAATGTGATGTTTTGTGAAACCATGTGGTGGTTATGTTTGTTGGGAGATTATAATGTAATGTTTTGTGAAACCATGACTGAAGAAGTGATGCATAAGTACCTTGTAGTTGACATGATTTTGTTTCTTTGGATGATGTAATATACTAGTATGTTTTTGTTAGGCAATGAAATTGGGATCGAGGGAGTGCAGGTTTAATATTTGAAATGAGAATCTGTGAAGAGAATCCATATCAGGCAGGAGACAGTAATCCAAGGAAAGGGCATGGTATCCATTAAACTATTGTAACATGCCAATTTAGTCATCATTGAAGAGGTAGAATGGTTGCTCTCTCTCTCTCTCTCTCTGACGCCGTCGCCGTCGAATTCGCCATGCTGTCCTTGAACGGCGAGGACGACCAGTCGAGCAGCGACAGCCTTCTCTCCGACATCGAGTATTCCTTCCATGATGTGAGTTCCTCTGTTTTCTCGGGCTAGGGTTAGGCAATGGTAAATCACTCGATCTGAGCCCGACTAGATGTGCATGTAATCATGTTCGATTTCAGCTTTGCGTTTACCTATAGGTACCAAGGACGATCTACGACTCCGAATGGGAGGCCTAGATCTCAATGGAGAAGTGCCATGTGACCATGGGCTAAAACTGAGGAGATATGTTGCATTCGAAGGCAGTAACACTAGGAGAAGGTTTTTGGGCTATACAAATCAGGTTTTTTACATTATGTGCAACTGTGACATGAAGTAAATTGTATCGTGCATGTTCATAACACTATAGTGTGTGTGTTTTTAGGTTGGCCCGGTGTGTAAAGAAGTAGAGTGGGTGGATCTTGAGTGGCCAGATGCACTTACGAAAAGTTTGGCACAGTTATGGGAGATGTATGAGTTGGAAAGGTCGGGGAGATTTACTGATGTAAGTGATGCAGCTGAAAAAAACTATAAGCTATCGGTACGAAATAAGGAGCTGGAACAAGAAATCGAGAATTTGCAATCAAAGCTAACTGACGTTATCGATGGGATCTTGGTTGTTGGAACTGCAAAGAAGCTTCATGATAGTCACATGCTGCTGATTCATAATGCAGAAAAGGAGAGGGATCAGCTCAGGGAAGACAAGAAGAAGCTAGAGTGCTGCATTGCGGATCTGTTGAAGGAACTGAAGAAGCCGCGCGAGGGTGAACAAGGACAGACTATAGAGGATAAAGGAAATTTGAGATGAATAATTTATGTTGTACCAATGCCTGAAACTAGTTAATTGTAAGACTTGCAGTTGCGCTTTCCGAACAAAGCCAAACTCAATCCTCGAGCAAACTAATTCCGGATGAACACACATATCGTGCATAGAGTTAAGTTCACGCTTACAAAATCACCACTGTAGAGGATAAACCAGGCAGTTCAGTACTAAATAGACATATGTTGTGTTCAAGCGAGCCTGGCCCGGAGCTGTCTATTTTCCTCCCTAAGATTGGCCAGTTCCTTCAGTACTATGTCATGCTTCAGCTGTAGGTTCCAGCGCTCCGTCACATGGCAGAGAATTTTGTCCGTAGCCATACAATTTTCCTTCAAGATCCCTTTCATGATCCCCGTCTGCTTTCTAGCCGACGCGCGACCTTGACTGTGTAGCTTCGCCCAATTAGTGTTTAACTCCTTCAGTTTCTGGCACTTGTCAGAAAGGACCGCGAATTTAGCGTGCAATTGGTCAAAGGCCAGTTTGTGGGAATTCCGCTTCTCCCTTTGGATTGCTATCTTGTCATTTAGCCAGGTCGCCAGGTCCTGGTCGATCTTTCACATCTTTCCCTACAACAAAAATACATGGTATGGTTTGTTCAGTTCACTAGGACAAGCTGGTTAGTTTCCATAATTAACTGAATTGACTAGTGGCACTGGCATAATTTCAAGGTAGAAGCAATCTAGGACTAATCAACATTTTAGGAATCGACTAGGGGCACTGTCATAATTTCAATTTCGAAGACAAATAAGATTTATCAGCAGTTTAGTGTGCTGTGGGTTTTTCCCAATATCACCAAATAGTAGTGGGAGAGTGGGAAACTCATAATGCAGAAACCCATGTCCAGATACATATGGAAAGAGAACATGGTGTCCATTCATGAACATGAACACCAACACATGTCCAGATAGATAAGGAGTTGCCCTAGGATTCTTATTGCACCCTATAATGGGAAGCAGACATGGGCATTGCTCCCTGAACCCTAAACATTACAAAAGGAGAGGAGGACGAACTGGTATTCGTGTCCCCGCTAATGGGAATCAGACTTGGGCATTGCTCCGGTACGCCTCCAGACATGCCCTTAGCTCCTCGTTCTCTTTCCGAACACCCTCGAGTACGGTGATCCCTCTGCTCATGTCCGCCTTCATCTCCTTGACTGCATCCAGGCAACGGTTCCTGTCATGGTAGGCTCGGATGGTAGCCTTGGTTTCCTCGACGCGTCCTCTGAGTGCCTCTCTGACTTTGTCCTGCAGGAGAATGCACCTTTCCACGAGATTCTTCTTCTCCTCCATGAGCTCGTTGATTATCTTGATGGCCTGTTCTTGCCTGATCAAGTTACGGTCGAGCACTTTCTGCAGCCTAACGACGTCACATGCAAAATCTAGAGAGATCTCCTTCTACACAGATAATTGCTTGCGTAGGCTCTCATTAGCTTGGGTGAGGGAGCGTGCAAGCTCATGTTGGTTGGCAATCTTGGAACTGATCGCGCCACCTTCTCACGGTACTCGGCCTTCGATCGCTACATCGTTGATGTTAATTGAAATAGGAATTCTACAATTACACTCCAGGTCCCAGGTGAATACTAATACAGATCAAAAAAATCCCCGTTGAATCTATTGGCCACAATGTTAAAAATGGACCTGGAGATCTATTCATGACCACGGAAAACTAATCCTAATCACAAAAAATCCATAGTGAATCTATGAACAGCGGTATTAAGGAAAGACCAAGAGATCCAGTCATATTCATGAAAACAAATACAACTTGCAAAAGAAGAAGAAAAACCAATGCGGGGCAGACAACATCTAAGAAATCCACATCATAACTCGGAGAAATAACAGCGTGGAGATTTGCTACCTCGCTGAGACATGGAACGGGGCCGAACGGGTCCTGCAACGCCTCCGTCGTGGTGGATTCGGGCTCCACGGCCGACCTGTAATACGTAGAAGAGGAAGAGCCAGAAGAAGAAGAAAAACAAGAAGAAGTTGATTAAGATCATGATGGAGAGGGAGATGGAGAAGAAGTAGAATAAGGAGACCGTACCAGGAGGAGCCCTCGCCTGCTAGAACATTCGGCGCCATTGTCGGGGGAGATTGGGCCTCGATGAGAGGGTGGGCTTGAGCGGCTGGTAGAGCAGGAAGTGCCTCGCGGCAATTTCTCTCCCTTTTCTCCGCGAGGATCGTCGACCGGCCTCTCCCCCTCCTCAGTGGAGCCATGGCTTGCAGGGTGAGGGTGGCGGAGGCAGGAGGAAGGAGATAGTGATTACTAGTGTGGGAGAAGAGTAAAGAGTAAATATACATCATGAAATATATTTTCACATGGTATCTATATAATACAATAGTTCTTGATAGTTTTTTCTAAAAGTTTGGTCAAACTTTACATGGCTTGACTTTTTAAAAAAATTATATGCCTTAAGCCTTGGGATGGAGGGAGTAATATACAAGACCACCATGTACGGTCTTCCTTCTCAAAGAAGCAAGGGAGGCAGAGGTAGGGAATCGATGGGACTTGTCTTTATTGCAATGGACACTTCAATGGTCTTCGGTGCTGCCCCAAAATCCAGTATATAATAAGGGGAGTGCGAGCCGGGTGGTCGTCACGGGAATCGGCGTGCACATCCCGCGTGCGTGTGTCACGTGTTGATGGGGCAATGACGCGCGCAACTGCTGCACGATCACGTCGGCACGTCCAACTCCGTCGAACTCCACATGACAGGCACGCACGGGATATTTATGAGTCTAGAATACGCTGTGCCACTTTAGTTGTGATCAAAATATGTTCAGTACGCGAGATATTACATTTTTTTGATAATCGACAAATGCACGCGTGGACACGATGCACGAAACCGCTGCTCGTCCTTGATCATATCGGCACCCCACTCTGTGTACCCGCCATCGACCATTCAGAGAAACTACCTCGAGCACGATGCCCCCTCGCCGTGGCATTGGCAGGTCCAAGCCGTCCACTGACCGTCCTGCATCCCCTGCTCTTCGCTGCATCGTCCGCGCTCGCGAGTCGCCTGCTGAGGCAGCACGTCGTGTCCGACCGTGCCAGGATCCATCGATATCGGCACTCGATGACACCACGATGTCGAACCTCGTACCAGCCATGCAGGAGGAGCGTGGGGGTACCTGCAGCGTCGGACAAGAGCAAAGTAGCAGCCAGGACGGGGGCGCATGTTGCACCGGCGAGTACGGACAAGAAGAGGAACGAGAAGAAGACTAGGAAGAAGAGAGGAGATAGCTATTTGGACGAGTCCGACTCGGCCAACGAGGAGGCGTTCATCGATCAGTTGGAGGCAGGAGCGGAGGAGAGTGACGTGGACCCGTGGTACTACGAAGAGGAGGAGGAGGAGGACTCCGACGAGGAGATAGCGCGCTTATTCAAGGAAGGGGCGGTGTCGAGTCGTCAGAGGAGGGCACTGACGGCGACGATGGCAGGGACCATGACGTTGACGAAGACGAGGACGACCGGAAGACGAAGACGATGGCTTCTTCGAAATATGATCATTTATTTTAGTAAGACAGATGGATTTCACTTGTTTATGGGGGTTTAGTATTGGTGGCACAGATAGAGAGGTGGCACAGATTGACCATGCATAAAAAAAGTGGAGAAGGGAGGGGTTATCCTGCCCGTTGGATCACATGGGATCAACGGTTGGTGGACATGATCCGCGTGACATCTCTGTCAGCCAATCAGGGCATAGCACCCAGAGTGAGCACATGTTTGGGATGTCCACACGTTTGGGCTTTTGTGAGATTTTTGTGAGAGAGAGAGGGAAAATCTCTTTTCACAATCCGCCTATGGATCCACCCGTACCATTCAAATGTCATTGCATTTGTGCTCTTTTCACAATCCACCCATGGATCCACCAGTGTCATTTGCATGTGTGTTCTTTTTAGTAACAACAACCAGGGTCATTTGCATGTGTGATCTCTTCACATACCACCTATGGATCCACCAATGTCATTGCATGTGTGTTCTGTTCACTAACAACAACCAGAGTCATTGCATGTGTGTTCTTTTCACATACCACATATGGATCACCAGTGTCATTGCTTGTGTGTTCTCCTCACAATCCACCTATAGATCCACCAATGTCATTGCATGTGTGTTCTTTTTAGTAACAACAACGAGAGTCATTTTGCATGTGTGTTCTTTCACAAACCACCTATGGATCCACAGTGTCATTGCATGTGTGTTCTTTTCACAATCCACCCATGGATCCACTAGTGTCATTGCATGTGTGTTCTTTTTAGTAACAACCAGAGTCATTTGCATGTGTGATCTCTTCACATACCACCTATGGATCCACCAGTGTCATTGCATGTGTGTTTATTTCACTAACAACAACCAGAGTCATTCCAAGTGTGTTCTTTTCACATACCACATATGGATCCACCAGTGTGATTGAAATCTGTGTCCTCTACAGAGACCACACATGGATCCACCAGTGTCATTGCATGTGTGTTCTTTTTAGTAACAACCAGAGTCATTTTGCATGCATGTTCTTTTCACATACCACATATGGATCCACCAGTGTCATTGAAATGCGTGTTCTCTACAGAGACCACACATGGATCCACCAGTGTCATTGCATGTATATTCTTTTTAGTAACAACAACCAGTCATTTTGCATGTGTGTTCTTTTCACATACCACCTATGGATCCACCAGTGTCATTGCATGTGTGTTCTCTTCACAATCGACCTATGGATCCACCAGTGTCATTGCATGTGTGTTCTTTTTAGTAACAACAACCAGTGTCATTGCATGTGTGCCCTCTTTAGAGGACCACACATTGATCCACCAGTGTCATTGCATATGTGTTATTTTTACTAACAACAACAAGAGTCATTGAAATGTGTGCTCTCTTTAGAGACCACACATGGATCCACTAGTGTCATTGCATGTGTGTTCTTTTTAGTAACAACAACCAGAGTCATTTGCATGTGTGTTCTTCTCACATACCACCTATGGATCCACCAGTGTCATTGCATGTGTGTTCATTTCACAATCCACCCATGGATCCACCGGTGTCATTGCATGTGTGTTCTCTTCACAATCCACCCATGGATCCACCGGTGTCATTGCATGTGTGTTCTTTTT